>ML832491.1:0-31900 GCA_009831015.1 Picea engelmannii | reverse complement strand
TTGAACATTCTTTTTCTTAGTATTTGAAGTTTTTTAAACAAGAGAGAAAGCTTGGAAGAATTCCATAAGTACTTTAAACACAAGGGAAAGCTTGAATTCCATTCCTCTTGCATGCCCTTTGATCCATGTTTTTATTTGTGACTTTATGAAATGATAATGATTTAAACCAAGGAGTAAGCTTATTGTCCATTTTTTCAAGTTCTCTTCCCAGAAAATTCCTCATTCAAAACTTAAGTGTGAGATATCATGAAACAAAAATAAAAATGATATTAAGCATTGACTTTGAATTTTTTTTGTACTAGTGATTTTCCAAGCAAGAGTAATATCTCTTCAACATAATATTTTGTTTTCCAAGAAAGAGTAATATCTCTTCAACATAATATTTTCCAAAAGGAAAATTCATTGAGAGATGCTCTATAAGAGTTTTATCCCATGGAACTCGAGCTTGAACCACCATCCATTAGAGAATGCAAGCAAACAATTTATGAGCATAATGTTTTTAAAGAAAATAAAAAACATTCTAGAAATAGTTCACTCATTAGTATATATTTGCACTCTTTTTGTCAGGATCAATGTTAAAAACCCTAAGACAAACTTGAAACTTCTTTTTCTTTGACTTTTAGATACCAAAAACTCATTTATTATCTCTCTGACAATGTCAAAGGATTAAAAACACATTCCACTTATCTACAAATCATTTTCTTCATTGTTCCACAACCCTTTAGCAATCTTCGTAATGACACATTGATTTTCATGGGAGGTGGGCAACTTTGCCCATTAAAATACTCAATTCCCTTACTTTGGGGATGAAAATGAACTTCCTTAAGATTCTCAATCTCATTTTCACTCATTGATATACAAGCTACCATTTAAATTG
The DNA here is from genome assembly GCA_009831015.1 of Picea engelmannii. Classification (NCBI taxonomy): domain Eukaryota; kingdom Viridiplantae; phylum Streptophyta; class Pinopsida; order Pinales; family Pinaceae; genus Picea; species Picea engelmannii. The sequence goes on along the minus strand of ML832491.1, from coordinate 31,023 downwards.
GAAATCACTACTCCAACAACCCAATGCGTTTGCAAATCAATTTCTAGACATGGGATGCTACTCTTGTGACCTTCAGGGACTACAAAAGACTCGAAAGATGTATAAAAATATGATTTTATTGTTGCAGTGGATCTAACTTAGCTTGGGCCTAAAAAATGAAATGGAGAATGGAGATGAAAACTAGCAAAGGAAGAGGATGAATCAATGTAAAAATAAGGGAAAGGGAGCAACATTATGAACTAAATAACCCAAACACTTCATCTTTCAACCATGAATAGGAGTTACACTAAGTAGGTATCCAAAACATTCATCCCAATGGTTGATTTGAAATGCTAATGGTTGAACTGTTGAGTTTTAGGGGTATCCAACACTACTAGGTGACTGATTTTCTCCAAAGAGAAAAGTCATTAAGTTTGATGGTTAGTAGGATTAATAGCTAGATACCCAAAGAAAGATGCACTTTGAGGTGTAATATTTTACTTTTAGGGTAATATAACTAACCTCAAGAAAGAAGAAGACTTGATCAATAGCCCTACCTATTGGCCTTGCAAGCCAATAATTTGACACTTCTTGGTCTAATCGTCTAAAAATAGTAATGTTTTGACCTCTTTCTCAATATCGAAAAAACAAAATTTTCCCATCTCCAACATCATTGCTCTATATCCCACTTTGAGGGTTTCTAGCCTCCATACTCAATGATTTTTCCTCATGGAGAAAATCGTTGACTTAGGAAGCCAACGAGCTACACAAGTGAGTAATTTCATCTTTTACTTGGAAAAAATTACCTCATAGCTAAGTATAACTTTATAATTGAATTGCAAGCTAATATATTCATTGATTTTTGCATATTACATATCCTATCAGCTATAAATTTGAATTATTTTGGTTGTTTGATGATTTTATGGCCTTTTCCATCTTTTTGGTGGTCACAAAGGTCATCGAAGCTTTGATAGCTTCATCTCTTTCCATACTTTTGAACAAGGAATTCATCTTGGTTGAGGGCATCCTTATCTTGATTCCAGATTCACAGCATCCAACAGGCATGGAGAAAATTCAACAGTTAAATTTTCTCCATGCTTGTTGGATACCTGAATCTGCAATCAAGACAAGATAAAGCCTTGGTTAATGCACCCTCACACCCATTGCAAATATTAACAATAAAATTATATTGGGATGAAGAACAATGATCCGTATTATTTTCGGCACGAAATGAGAGCGGAGACATAATAGAGAAATGTACATATATATCTCGAATATCCAATAATATAATGGAAATGTATCAGAGATGCAACCATAAAAATAGAGATACAATAACACACAATTTTCTATTAATGAGCAAAAATGTACAAAGACTGTAAAAATACAGAGTGAAAGACTCGCTAGAATGGTGGCAACTTATCTCTGAGAAGAGATGTGACGGCTACTCGCATCTGTGAGAAGATGATTTTACAATGAGGCTCCAAAGGAATTTTTATCATAAATAAAATCCAAAACCCTAACCCCGAAAGATGAAAAGCCAACAGTGTTGTGGACCCCGTTTTGGGTAGTTTGGTGTATCAACTTCCCAGGGGCGTAACTTTGGCATACGATATTCGTTTTGGGCACACGATAGCTCGTTGGAAAGGTATCGTCGAGGAGATTCATTTAGGGGGCTCAATCAAAGCCTTTGACTATCATTGAGAAGTTCTATATCGATAAAACCTTCACTTATGCCCTCAAAATGGCCCCAGAAGTTAAAAACTGCTAAAAATAGTAAATTACCAAAATTGTCAAAAAAATATTTTGAGCCAGTTGGAAAAGGTGGGTGGCCACCGATATCCACCTTGATCAAACAACCTCAAGGAAGTCCCAACAAACCATTAAAATTCAATTAAAATAAGTGTGAATAAAGCTCCTCAGTTTGTCACCTTAATTAAACCATAACTTCTCTATCCAACCTTGGATTTCCAAACCACTTGTTGTTGAGTATAGATGACACTAAATAATTTCTAATAAGTGGTCAAAATACCTATTCCATATTTGTCTCATTATCTTTCATAAATCGAGATGCTCAAACTCCCTTACTTATGGAATTTTTTTTAAATTAGTGTTTGCATATCTGAAGGCCTCAAAATTGAATTATGTCAATTGCGTTGAGTTTGTATGACCCAAAAATGTCTATTTATCCTCTTCCAACATTCAGAAAAATAATTGACAAATCACCAAAAGTGTGCATAAAAGGAACCATTATGCTAAAGTATAGAAATCATTCATATAACTTCCTTGTCTCAATCAAAGTTTCTCTATGCATATTTCATCCCTATCATATGGAAATTGATTTAGGTAATTGACATTGATGAGATATTGATCTAGAAATCATATTTTAAACTATGAAGGAGGCCTCTAGGTGCCAAATGTGCCATGGGGAAATGCATGGGAAAATTGCACCCAAAAGACTTGTGATGATCATGAATGCATATATTAAGATTATATGAAATTGGAAATAGAAATTATACACATAGTATGAATCATTTCCTTGATTATGCCACTTTACATGACATTATTGACATGCTTGTCCTCATGTTCCCAATACTGAGATCATGAATGCTATGTTGCAATTTTGTGGGATGACCAGTTAGGATATTTATTCATTATACATAGGATAATGTCACTATTATATTATTTAACTTCTTTTTCGTGATAAATTCATTCCATGTGAGTGTGTGTGTGTGATATTTTCATCTTTCTGTATTATTAGCCTAATACCTGGCTTCTCAAATCATCTTGTGTCATTTTTAAAACGAATATGATCTTCATTTTTATTTCACCGCCCTCTATGAAAATGAAGCATCAACATCAACTTACAAAGACATGAAAGGACATTAAACCATAAAATCACATAAGCCAATAATTGATCGAAAAGTGCCAATAAGTCAGGAGAAGTTCATGCAAAGGCAAGGTTACAAAAGTAAGATGTAAAGTAAATTCCCAACATGCATAAGTCAAATAGTGAATTTGTCATCAAGGCATAAGAAATAATCCATCTGTTGTGACCATTTGTGATCAAGAGATATGCCACAAATCCAATTTCATTAAACACAAATGAAAAACAATAAATTAGCATCCTCAATTCTCATACAACTCACAAGACATTCATAAAAGGTAAGATGAGACAAGAAATTCAATGTCGAAAGACAAATATTAATGTAAAACTTTTAGGAGAAAAGGGCAGTCCCAAAGTCTTCCAACTTGGGGCTATTTGAGGCCTCATCTAATAGTGACACATTTGGGAAAATCCATGAATCTTTGTATGAAATCATCAAGATATGAATCCAAAATTAAGAAGACTTTATTTGTTTCTTATATAAATCCCAGGTTGTATAAAGTATGTCCCTATAAATATATTCGTAGTGAGGGAAGAAATTATTACTCCAACAAACCGACTTAAGAAACATATCAACTACACCAAAAGAACAAATGATGGGGTTTATTCTTTTTAGAGCATGAATCAATGATCTCATCTCAAGTCATAATCATACGGATTATTTTTATTGGGGGTGAAAGATTTTCCTGTGAATGAATTTAGTATCCATTAGGTGTTGCTCCACCATCCACAAGCATCCATAGCCCTAATGGAGTGAACATGTCTTCCCAGGCCTCGATCAACTACTAGTAAATGTCCATAGCCTCGACAAAGATATTTATATGCCCCTTGTTTTATCTATGCTTCCTTTCCCAATGCTTTACCTTTAACAAGTTGTTTTAGCAGTTGGTGAATGTGGAAAGAAATGGTTGTTAAAAGCTTGAAGGGGTTCTTATTTATGACTTATGACAACCATGTATTAAGAATATTCTCATATGATTTTCATCCTTAAACTTAGAATTTTGGCTTTTCACCATTCATATGACCACTTGACTTATTTCGAGTGGATGGATTCTTTCAACAAACTGACTTATTAAGAAAAACTAGCAAGCTAGAATCATCAAAGAGTTAATTGCTCACAACATTCTAGGTCCCAACCGTTATTTGAATTCTTTTAAAACGTATACTTAAATTTGAGCTGCAAACAATTTTTCCTTTGAGTCCACTTTGATAGCACTCATAAATTGTGATCATCGATGATGGTATCATGAACATCCACAAATATATTTTATTTTGGTCGTGGTTACGATTATAAAAGTGTACACAAAATCAGTTTGAGTGAAATTAACATCTCAATTAACATCATAATAATTTCACATTTAATTTTGAATTAAATTACATTTTAACATTGCACTATATTAAAATAAATTTGTTTATAACAAATTTGATAATAAGTATGTAGAAGTTTTATATCCTACTAAGTATCCCTATATGGTCATAGTTGAGATTACTAGAGAAAAAACCATGTGGTATCTGCAACACTTAGCCATCAACGCCTTACATGAATCCTACGATGTTGCATAGTGATTGCAATTTATGATTTGACATATTAGGTAAATCCATGAAGCTGGGTAGCAATTTTTGGTAAGGGAAAGCATGAAAAAATTGTTTTTCATAACCTCTATCGAGGAAATTTTAAGCACTCAATCAATCTATTAAGACCTCAATCGAGCGCTTAAATAAGTGCTCGGTCGAGGGTTGTTCACGAACACAACAATCCCTCAATAAAGGTGTTAGAATGGGTTACATAAACAATTGATTGAGCTATAAAGATCGATCAAGGTCCTTTTTTAATATTTGTTAAGGACTTTAGCTTGATTGAGCTACTTTTATTAACTAACATTGACCTTGATCGAGGGTTTATTTAACCCTTCATCAGGGTATTTTGAAAATCTTTGTTAATCCTTCAATCAAGCTTTATAAAACCCTAGATCAATCTATATGCTTGATTGAGGGTTTAAAATCTAGAAATACACCTGCTTATGCATAATTTTCTATAATTGTTGGGTGAAACCCCTTCATCTCTTTCATCTCTAATGGATTCGTCACTGGATCCTGTATTGTTTGGAATATTGTTTTCACAAATTAGGTTTTGTTAAGAACCAATTATCAAAACATCATAAAACCTCAGAATAAGTATTCCATGCCTTGACAAAGAGAGAAATTCATATAATAAGTGTTTTTTTATGGGTAAACCTCCTTATACATCACATGAATTCACCAATACAATATGATTACAAATAAAAAGGTCCCCTTGGTATACATAGGAGACTAGAAGGTACAATTATAACTAATAGACCCAAGCCAACATAAATAAAATAACAATACTAATTTAATATGCCCCAATTAAGGGGTAATGTGCCATGATTTAGGGCTTAACATGCCCCTCCCCTTCATAAAAGTGTTGTCCTCAATGCTTGAGTAGTTTTGGATGCTTTTGTATAAAGACTCATCTTCTCATTTGGAATTTCCAGCAGGTAGTTTCTTCCACTTAATGAGATACTATGAAATTGATCTATACCTCAACTGGAAAATTCTTGTGCCAGTGATAGCTTCAGGCTCTAATATGATTTTTTCTTCCTCATCATGTTCTCAAAATATACTTTGAATTAATATCTTCTCACCAATAACCTTCTTTAAGCATGAAACATGGAAAACTGGGTGTACTCGCGAAGATGCTGGCAACACCAATTTGTATACCATAGTACCAATATTTTGCAACACCTTATAAGGGCCATAGTACTTCAGTGATAATTTATTATTCTTATTAGCTTGCTTAAGGGACATTTGTTTGTATGGTTGTAGTCTTAAAAATACCCAATCCCCTACTTCAAAACTTCTTTCACTATGATGTTGATCTACTTGTTGTTTCATGCAATTTTGTGCCATGGTCAGGTTCTCCTGTAAGAGTTGGAGAACTTGTTTTTGATGCTCGATGTGATCTTCCATTGTTTGAAACTTCGATTTTTATTTTAGAGAAGAAGTGATGGACGATGGGTGATATCCATAAAGCGCCATAAAATCTGTCTTTTTTTTTGCAGTATGAAAGGAAGTGTTATGCCACCATTCTTCCAAGGGTAACCACTTGAACCATTGCATTTGTTTATCAGATAAAAATTAACGAAGGTATCCATATAGACATTTGTTCACTATCTCATTTTTTCCATCAGATTGAGGATGATAATATGAGCTATGAGCCAATTAAGTACCCAAAAAAGGAAATAATTCTATCCAAAAATGTCCAATGAATATGGGATCCCTATCACTTACAATAATCTTTGGTCTTCCATGTAGCTTTTGAACTGTCTCCATGAATGCAATAACAACTATACTTTCTTTGAAAGGAGAGTGCACAAAAGTGTGTGTACTTGGTAAGTATATCAACAATCACCATGACAACACTCTTTCCTTCATACTTCGATAACCCGGTGATTAAATCCATGGAAACCTCCTTCCAGTGTTGAATTGGAATGGATAATGGTTGTAATCTTAATTGTTTCCACCTTATTTTGTTGGAAAACCAAACATTCTGAAACAAACCTTTGAACATCGGTTTTAAGTTCATCCCAAAAAACTCCCCCCTTGACCCTGTGATAGGTTTTCAAAAATCTTAAGTGCCCTCCTACCGAAGATGTGTGCAATTCCAAAAGTACCTTTTGTTTGATTTGGGAGTTCTTACATAAATCTAAGATATATTTTTACCATAGTGAATCATTTTTCCATGTAAATGTATTGGATACATTGGAATCCTGCTGCAACCTTTGAATGTGAGTCCCCACTTCTTCATCTTTCTTCCATTCATCCCTTGCTTTTGTTATCCAATTGGGTTGGATGATAGATATAGCACAAATAAATGCCTCAACATATTCATCCTTTCTTGAGAGTGCACCTACCACAACATTTTTCTTCCCTTTTTTGTAGATGATTTCAAAGTCATAACCCAACTTCTTGGTCACCTATTTTTGTTGCTCTTCTGAAGATAGTCTTTGTTCCAAGAAGTGTTTAAGACTGTCATTATCTGTCTTGACCTTTAAGTGCCTACCTATTAGGTAAGGGCATCATTACTTCAATTCATGTAGAATTTCCATCATTTCATTCTCATAAATGGGTTTGTGTAAGTCCTTTCCCTTGAGTGGCCGACTTTCAAAAGCAAGGGGCCTTCATTCTTGCATTAGAACAACACTAGTGCCATTTCCTGAGGAATCACATTCCACAATAAAGGTTTTTGTGAAGTCTGGTGTGGTCAAGACATGAGCTTTGCTCATTGCCTCTTTAAGTTTCTCAAAAGATTGATTTTCCTTTGGAGTCCATGAAAATGTATCCTTCTTAGTTAATGCAGTTAAAGGTGTTTCTATTCTTCCATAGTTCTGAACAAACTTGCGGAAGTAACATGTCAAACCAAAAAATCCTCTATGATTCTTCAATGTTTTTGGAATCATCCAGTTCATCATGGATTTAATCTTGTTAGGGTCTACCTTGACACTTTCATGATATAAAATATGACCCAAATTCTCTACCTCATTCACCCCAAATAAACATTTGGACAGTTTGGCATATAGTTGTTTCTCCTTTAGTATTTGTAGCACCCTGTCAACATGTTGAACATGATCTTCCTAAGACTTGATATATATTAGTATATCATCAAAAAATACTAACGCAAATTTTCAAAGGAAGGGCTTGAAAATGGAATTCATCAACCCTTGGAATGTGGAAGGTGCATTCGTAAGGCCAAAAGGCATGACCAAAAATTCATAATGGCCTTCCTGAGTTTTGAATGTTGTTTTCGGGATTTCTTCTTCCTTCATTCTAATCTGATGATACCCTGAATAGAGATCGAACTTTGTGAAGTAGATTTATCCATGTAGTTCATCTAACAATTCATCAATGACGAGAATGGGAAACTTATATTTAATGGTGATCTTGTTGATCTGTCTATAATCTGGACACATACACCATGAGCCCTCTTTCTTGAGTACTATTACCACTGGTGTAGAGTAAGAACTTTGGCTAGGTCTAATAATGCTAGCCTCTAACATTTCTTCAACCATATACTCAATTTCACTCTTTTGGGCATAAGGGTATGTGTAAGGCCTGATGTTAGGAGGAACACTCTCAAGAATTAAGTGAATAGTATGATTATGATCACGAGTGGGTAGAAGACCTCTCGGAATATTTTCAAATACTTTGGAATCTTATCAATGATCCCTTGGAGATCTAGGGGAATAGATGGCTTAGATGTTTGAAAATAAAGTGAGCATAGTTGTACAATTACACCCCAATTTCACTTTTTCAATAATTTTTTCATGCCAATAGAGCTTACCACCTTACTGGGTTTCCTTGTGATACCCCTTAAAACTCAAATTCCTTTCCTTCCAATGAAAATTTCATGAAAATTTCTTGAAAATTAAAATCCATTGTTCCCAATGATTGTAACCATTGGACCCCTAGTATGACATCAACACCACCCATGGGTATAGAAATCATTGGACTATTCATTTCATATTCTCCCATAGTAAGATTGATCTTATGGAATTTTCCTAAGAAAATGATAGTTCCTCCATTTGAAATCATTACTTGAAACTCTGGTACTGGATATATAAAGAAATTGAAAGCTTTGGCTAATTTACAGTGAATGAAATTAGGAGTACTAACAGAATCAATTGACGTTATTACCTTTTTCTTTTTGATATATACTCTGATCTTGAGGGTTTTAGGAGTGCTAACTCCAACCAATGCATAACATGATATGGTGGGAGACATTCTTCAAAATAAATCTCTCCTACATCTTCATCTTGAGATGGTTCTTGTTCTTGTTCTTCTTCCTCTTCACAATTTGTGTACAATAATTTCTTCTCACCACTCTTATGTCCCTTATTGTACTTGTTGTCACAATTAAAGCATAAACATTTTTCTTTTCTTTCCTCCAATTGTTGAGGTGTCAACCTTATAGGTTGAGGTGGTTTAGAAGAAGGAAAATTATTCTCTTGATAGATGTTAGGAGTGGTCCTTCTAGTAGCCATAGCTATATTTTGACTTTCAACATTTCTCGCCACTTTGAACGCATTCTCCAATGATTGGGTTCCCAAAGGAGAACCTCATGTTGAATTTTAACCTTTAAAGTTCCTATGAATACATCAATCAGGTTCTCATATGGAATATATGCTACCTTTATATTCAATATTTGGAAGTTCTCAATGTGCTCCACAACTGAACCCTTTTTCTTTAAATTTATCAATTGGCTGAAGAAGGTATTACTCCTTGTATCCTCATAGTGTGCTATCATTTCTTCCATGAAAATTTTCCAAGTGACAAGTGATTTGTGAGAACAAATCCATCAATACCACACAAATTGATTAGGTTCTAAATATAAGGACACAATATGTACCTTTTGTGTGTGAGGGACATCATGTAGATCAAATAATTGCTCCATCTGGAGAATCCATGTGATTGGATATTTTCCATCAAACTTCTGCATATCACTCTTAGGAAAGTGGTTGGTCTTCAACCCAAAGCTAGAGTTTCCCCATTATCAATTCATCTTCCTTGTGTCCTCATCATTAATTTCATGGGATACATTGTCACTTTCAAGTGGCCTCTCTATTAACAACTTTTTCAACCCTTATGTGATCTCCCCTTTTAATCCATCCATCTTAGTATCCATCATCATTTCCATCTTAGCTTTAGTTGAATCCATCATCCTTTGTAGTTCATCTTTTGTTATTTCCTTCTTTTGTAAATCATTTATATCCTTACACATTTCTTCACCTTCATCAAAAGTTCAAGTAGGACTATATGAGGGCTTATTTGGTGTAGAATATCCCTTTTTTGGTGGTATGTTGGCCAAGTATCACTACAAGGTAGGAATTCCTAATTGGCTTAGGCAGAGGTCCTCACAGACAAGGGAGTGTCAGGTGTTATAACTCTCTGATATATGTGCGGGGTCCAACAATATTACTTGGCCCAATATCTCAGGGAACTAAATAAGGAGGATTGACCATGCCCTTAGCCATACTATCCAACTACCCATGTACTAGAGAGTGATTTCCCCGAGTGTTATTCTCGGTGTACTATAGCAACAAGGCGACCAAATGGTTTACTTGGTTGGTCTCAGGATTCTAGGGGGTATCCCGATATATTTCAGGTATGTGGGAGCTCAAATCCATAATAGTGTTTTTTAATGCACAATCGTTCTAAAGGGGCCTTATGATATACTCTAGGTACGTGGAAGAACCACACTATCCTCGGGTTGTAGTGCTGACAAGTAATGGAAAATCCTATGTTTAGAGACACCATAATACGTATGTACCTAAAGATCCCTAAGTTTCTCCAAAATTTATGTCATACTCCTTTTATCCCACTTTATTCCACTTTTTGAATCACCCAAATTGGATCTTCTAGTCAAAAGATATGCAAATTTCTGGAAAAAAAAAAACACCTTTTAAAACCTTGATTTGGAGATTGTTATTCTAGCTAGCCTTTCTTCTGTTGTAGCTCTGAAATTCTGGCTCTTGTGAGTCTAAAATTTTGGCATGAGGTAGTCTGTTGTATCTTCTTTCCAACCACACAGGTTATACCAATATTGGATTCTCCAAGAGAATTTTATGATAACTTTCCTAAGATGTGTTGATTTTTTTCCTTTTCAGGAGAGCGAACTTATACAGCCTGTCGTGTCACTGTATTCACTTCAGAACTTGAAATTTTCACCAGTAAAAATTAAGTCTGTACCCTAACCAATGGAATAGGTATCCATCAATTTGGAGTTCTTTAGCTTGAGATATAACAATTTTCCCAAGAATACAAGTTTTAGATTGAAATCTGGACCAACCAAAAGCCCTAATTTTATCAGAGAATAAATTTCAGAGTACAATGTTTAAAGGGATGAAATTTGTACACAAGATACTTCACTATTCCTCCTTCATACTATAAAAATTTAAGAACCTAAAACCAAGCCGGACAAAATTTGGAGCAAAAATTCCAAGAAGGCTTGTTTCTAACTAGTTTCGGGACTAGTAAAAAACCCTAACTTGAACATAATGTATCTCCAAAACTGTAACGAACCAAGATAAATTAAATCTATATGTCTCCTCTACAACATATAAATTACAGATCATGAAACCTTCCAGAAAAAATAAATTGTAGCGAAAATTCCAAGAAGACTTGTTTTGAATAAGCCAGACCTGAGGATTGTCTAGATCTGATACAAAATGTTAAAAACCAATTATTAAAATAGCATAAAAACCTCAAATTAAGTACTCCTCTCCTTGAAAAAGAGAGAAATTCATATAATAAGCCTCTTTGAGGGGGAAACTTCCTGATACATCACATGAATTCACCAATAGAAGATTATTCCAAACGAAAAGGTCTCATTGGTATATATAGGAGACTAGGAGGTACAATTACAACTAATGGACCCAAACTTACATAAATAAAATAACAATACTAATGTAATATGCCCCAATTAAACGGGTAATGTACCACAATTTAGGGACTTTTTTTCTTTTTTCATGGTTCCAAAGACACTTGGAGAAAAATCTATTATATATATATATATATATATATATATATATATATATATATATATATATATATATATATTATATAATATATAATATTTTTAAGGTCACGACCAAGCCACCACACCAAATTGGTGTATGAGACCCCCTTGTTTGTGGGACAAGGGACCCCTGTCCAATGATTTGACTGGTTACATACCCTACCCCCTTTGGATTTGAACTTGTGACCTCTTAAAAGGAAACACATGTTCTTAACCATTAGACTCACTATATATATATATATATATATATATATATATATATATATATATATATATTGAACATTCAATTAATTTAGGTGAACAAAAGTCACTTTTTAACTTTTCCAAAAATTTACAACGACAATTATTTAATTCCTACAAATTTGACATATTAAATTATATTAATATTTTTTGAAAAGAATATTGTTAAAAAATTAACACAATTCACTACAAATTGTTTTTTAATTACAAGTCAAAATTCACAAGACTCTTATAAGTTTTAAGAAATTTAATTTAAAAATTCCCCATAATTTTTTTTTGGTACACGTCAAAATTCACAAAATTTATATTAGTTTCAAAGTCTGTAATTTAAAAAAATATATAAAATGTTAAATTTTTATAGCCATACACTGAAAAGTGCTAACCATCTTCATATATCCACTTATTTAAAATTTAATTATTCACATTAAACTCAAAATTAATATACACTATATTATAACACACCCTATAATCCAAATTTCGATTTATTCATTTATCTCAAGAAAAAGGATCTATTAGGAAACCAAAAAAAATACTTTTATAAATGCATATGGTCTCAACTCAACTTTGATTTCTATTAGGCAAAAACTTTTCTAAATGCATAATATCTTTTCAAATGTATATCTTTTTGGATTCTGACTTGAAATTTTATGTTTATAACTTCAATAAAATGTTTGAAAGAGGGAAAAATATCTTCACTACATAACAGAACGTTTATTATAGGGTCATTTTGTTCCATGTGTTAATAAGTATAAGTAAAGTTTTATATATGTTAATGAAAAAACATTGATACTTAACTTATAACTGACATCAATTTTTTTTAAAATAAGAAAAGTGAAGTTCGATTTTTCATTTGAAAGATAAGCCAGATTTAAAATTCCAAATCCGTCAATAAAAAATACTACTAAATTAAACTTCTAAAATCAATGCTACTTACATATAAATTTATATTGAACATGTGGCAACAAGTAACGTCAATCTCATAATGACGAGAGCGGAAAATACAGAGACGGCGGTTGGTTTCAGATTCTGCGGCAGAAAGAGAAAGGAAATTTCGTAAGACTGTGAGGACGTTTGTTCAATATCCTCCGAATACGTGCTAAATTGTTCTTCCGAAGTTCCGCCACTTATGCCGGCACAGCAGCGCTTACCGAATGGATCGCTAAACTGTCAAGTCATACCAGCCCTTAACCGAATAGATCGTTACAGGGCGTTTGAAAATCATAATGGCATATCTTTGGTAGTTTAAACGTTCTAATTTTTTTTGGTTGTTTTTGGGTAATTTTTTTTATTTGATTTTGTTAAAAATTTGGCGATGAATGGTTGGATCTGTAGATTTGAGTGGCTAAGTTTGTATAATCCAAGTGTTTTAGGGTTTTTCAGTAAGCTGAATCCATTTATTTATTCAAAAATGTAACTTAAACAACAAAAAAAATAAAAAATTTGTCCAAATTTACATAGGACCAAAAAACTCAAAAAATAAAACTTTTAACCAAAACCTTAATTGTATGTTTGTAGTTGCTTTATCTTAATTAAGTTTTAGCTTTAATTGTTAGGAAAAAAGGTCGTTGTATTTCATCAATTATGAAAATCCTCTCTCAACGATTGCAAAACAATTATTTTTTAGCAAAAAATTAAAAGCCAAAATGAGATGAAGTGTTCTATAATTTTAAGATATTATATGGTTTTAAGAAATGAATTTTGTTGTGAAATTTTTTGTTCATTTACTTTCTTGACTAAGTATATGGATAGGCATCATAAATGCATAGATTAGATAGGTGGATATGCATTTATTAGGTAGGTGAAGGATGGAGAATTCTAGAGAAATATTTACTTTCATGTATTTGGAATTTAGTTTAATGGATGAATGTGAAGAAGAGCTCAAAAACTCCATTGTTGTATGTGTGCATACTCTGTTATGTGAATGTTTGCCTCTGTTCGAACTTGAACATAGTATTAGAGTAGGAGTAAGACTCTTTGAAGATTGGAGAGCAATTTGCAAGCTAGTACAGACAAATTTGAAGCTTGACCAACCCACAATAGGAGGAGGAACCGACAACATGAGGAGGAGCGTTTCAGGGCAATCTAGTGCAAAAATTGAAAGAAAAACTCTTCAAAAATTTGGGTTTTTTAAGGCGATCGCTCCCTGCCTTAGTACAAAGTGTGGTCAAGCTTGTTCGGTCACACTTAGCCAATTCAGAAGGAGTGATCAGTTCGTTTCGGTCACTCTTAGCCAATTCAGAAGGAGTGACCAGGCTCTTTTGGTCACCCGGTCGCCCCTAGAAGGTGCAGAAAGCGCGACGAAATTCTTGTCCTTACATCATTTTGTCCGCTCGCACCTAGATTGTGGAGAAAAGGCAACCAGGCAAGAAAAAAAGTTTTTGGGTTTTCTGTTTTGATAGAGGAAAAGCCATCTTGGTCAAGATTTAAGTCAAAAAGGGGGAGCCGACAGTCAACAGTAGATTCATGGTGTCTAGAAACAGTACAACGCTCGTGCGAGGACCAATTTTAACTGGTAAGAATTATGATGTATGGTTCATAAAAACGAAATTTTTTCTCCGGTCTAAAGATTGTTGAGAAGCAATAGTTAATGTGTTCAAGGAACCGGATCTGACGGATCTACAAGTAATGACTAACACACAAAGAAATTCCCTTAGAGAACTCAGGAAGAAGGACAACAAAGCCCCGTGACTCATTCAACAAGGGTTAGAGGAATACATTTTCCCCAAATTTGCAGCAACAAATCATGCCAAACAGGCATGGGATATTCTCAAAATCGCCTATCAAGGCACAAACAAAGTAAAAAATGCAAAGTTGCAGACACTCAGGAAGAGTATTGAGACTCTACAGATGAAGGATTTTGTTTCTACGGATCATTTCATGACCCACGTCATGAGCATCGTGAATCATCTGCGCACACATGGAGAAGACATTCAAGAGCAGAAAGATGTTGAGAAGGTACTTAGTATCCTTACCGATAAGTTTAATATGGTCGTAGTTTCCATAGAAGAGTCAAAAGACCTGTTAACACTCGCAGTTGAAGAACTCATGGGATCTTTGTTAACCCATAAAGATAGGTTCAGTCGAAATATTGAATCTTTGGAGAACGCATTTCAATCTGAGGCCTCCATAAGTAGAGGCATAGGTCGAGGGAATAGAAGCAGAGGCAGACAAGGTAGAGGACACTTTCAAGGAGGAGAGAGGTCAACCTCAGAATGTTCAGAAAAAAGGCACTCTCAAAACCAAAGGGGGAGAGGCAGAAATTCTAATCAGTCAAGATGGACTGACAAATCAAGGATCCAGTGCTATTATTGCAAGAAATTTGGTCATTATGAAAGTGAATGCAGGAAGAAGCAAGCAGATCTGAATAGATGCAGAGAAAATGTTATCAACATTGAAGAAGGAACATTTGAATCAATGTTCTTCTCATGCCAAGTTACAGAAGAAGCAAGCAACAATCATGATATCTGGTTGCTGGAGAGTGACTGCAGCAATAATATGACAGGTAACAAAAAAAAAAATCTAGCTTAGATAGCTCTGTCACATCTCAAATTAAATTGGGAGATGATTATCAAAATAAATTTTATGGAGGGTGTAATTGTTGTATTGACCAAGAAATTTGAAAAGAAGGATATTCATGATGTTCATTATGTACCTGGTCTTAGACATAATATGATGATTGTAGGCCAGATGAATGAACATGGTTATAGAGTCATTTTTTAAGGTTCCAAGTGTACAATCTTGGACAAACCACCTAGTAAGAAAATCATAGCTACAATACAAATGACCAAAAATATAATTTTTTCTTTGATATTGAGAAATGTAAATTTTGTCACAGTCATATGCCCAAAATGTATGAAGCTCATATGAGACTTGGTTGTGGCATCTTAGATATGGTTATTTACCATTTAACAGTCTCAGTCTTTTACAAAAGAAATCTATGGTCAAAGGTCTGCCCATCATAAATGAACATAAAAACTCCTACGAGAGTTGTATTTTGGCCAAACACCAAAGGGATAGTTTTCCCAATGCTTCCTATAGAGAAAAAAAACATCTTGAGCTAGTGCATACAGACCTTTGTGGTCCAATGAAAACTCAGTCAATGGGAGGCAACTTTTATTTTCTAACATTTATTGATGATTTAGCACGAAATCTTGGGTTTATTTTCTCAAGCACAAATTAGAGATATTTGAAAAATTCAGAGAATTTAAATCTTTAATAGAGAAACAAAGTGACAAATATATCAAAGTACTGAGACAAGATCAGAGAGGTGAGTATGACTCCAAAGAATTTATAGCATATTGCAGGCAGCATGGGATCAAGAGAGTTTACCACAAGATACACTCCACAACAGAATGGAGTAATTGAAAGGAATAATCGGACAATAATGAATATAGCCAGAAGTATGTTGAAGGCCAAGAATTTGTCAAATGAATATTGGGGTGAAGCAGTGGCATGCTCAGTTTATATTTTGAATTTGTCACCAACTAGCAGTTTGAAAAATCAAGTCCCTCAAGAAGCATGGAGTGGTATAAAATCAAGTGTTTCTCATTTTAAAGTTTTTGGTTGTGTGGATTATACTCATGTTCCTTAAGATCTGAGGAGAAAGCTTGATGATAGAAGTGAAAAATGCTTATTTGTTGAATATAGTGAATAGTCTAAAGCATGCATGTTGCATAATCTTATTACCAAGAAATTGGTAGTAAGCAGAGATGCGAAATTCCAAGAAGATAAATCTTTGGATAACCAAACAAGTGAAATACTTGTAGATCATATTCCTTCTATATAGGAAGATAAGAAGGTGGAAGCTACAAGACAAAAAGCTTCTCCACCAAGAATTCCAATATTGCAAGTACAAGGCCAAGGAGAACAAACATAGCATAGTTCATCATCTTCTTCTAGCAATGATTCAGATTCCACTATATCAAATTTGAGGAACCAGAAAACAAGAAGCTTGAGAGAAATTTATGAGCATAATGATGATGTGGATCAACAAACACACTTTGCTATGTTATCCTATCACCAATATACTTTGAAGAAACAGACAAAGAAGAAAATGGGTTGATGTAATGAAAGAATAAATTGAAGCAATTGAAAGAAATGACACATGGGATCCTGTGGATATCCCTACAGGTAAAACTAGCATTGGAGTTAAATAGGTGTAGAAGAAAAAATTCAATGAGAAAGGAAAAGTAGAGAAGCACAAGGCAAGACTTGTAGAAAAGGGTTTTCTCAACAACTCGGTATTGACTATGGAGAAACATTTGCTCCAATAACATCTTTGGATACTGTCAGAGAAGTTTTGGCAGTTGCATCTCAAAACAAATGGCTAGTATATAAAATGGATGTTACATCAGCGTTTCTAAATGACATTTTACAAGAAGAAGTTTATGTGGATCAACCACCAGGATTTCATATTAAAGGTAAAGAGCACAAACTGTACAAATTGAATAAAGCACAATACGGTTTGAAGGAAGCTCCAAGAGCTTGGTACAGTCAGATTGATTCCTATTTTCTCAACAATGGGTTCAACATGAGCAACAATGAACCCACACTTAACACCAAAAGAGATACAAAAATGTAATATTTTGATAGTTTGTATTTATGTTGATGACATGATTTATATAGGAAATTTGTTGTTGAATGAATTCAAAGAAGTCATGCAAAGTGAATTTGAGATGACTGATCTCGGTCTTATGAAATATTTTCTGGGAATTGAAGTTGAGCAATCTGAAAAAGGAATTTTTATTTGTCAGTAAAAATATGCCACATATATTTTGAAAAGGTTCAAAATGAACAAATGCAAGCCAACAGATACACCAATTGCAACATGTGTAAAGCTAAGTAAGAAAGATGAAGGAACATCAATTGATTATACCTTGTATAAGAGGCTTGTAGGAAGCCTCATGTACCTTACAACTACCAAACCAGATGTTATGTATGCAATGAGCTTAATTTCAAGACTTATGGAATATCCCAAAATCTCTCATTGGAAAGTTGGAAAAAGAATTTTGAGGTATATTGTAGGTACAACAAATTATAGAATTTGTTATTCCAATTTAGAAGATGATTCAATTTTTAGATATATAGATAGTGACTTTTTAGGTAGCGTTGATGATAGGAAAAGTACTTCAGGGTACACATTTTTGTTGGGTACATTTTTAATTTCACGGGCTTCAAAGAAACAACCCATCGTCACAATTTCTTCAACAGAAGTAGAGTATGTGGCTAGAACTTCAATAGCTTGTCATGCAATTTGGTTGAGAAAGATCCTTAGTGATCTTGCACATGAAGAGAAGGAGCCAAATCATATATTTTGTGATAACAGTTCAACAATTGCATTATCTAAAAATCATGTGTTTCACTGCAAGAGTAAACACATTGACACTCACTATCATTTCATTTGCGAGCTTGTCAATGATGGTAGCATCATGCTACATTTTTGTGTTTCGAAAGAACAATTTGAAGATATCTTCACCAAACCATTGGGAATAAATACCTTTGAATTTTAGAGACAACACTTAGGCATTGTTTGTGTTGATTTTTGTAATGGTCAAAATTAAGGGATAGTGTTGAATGGTGTAATTTCTCCCTCATTTACTTGCTTGACTAAATAGATGGATAGGCATCATAAATGCACATATTAGGTAGGTGGATAAACATTTATTAGGTAGGTGAAGGATGGAGAATTCTACAAAAATATCTAGTTTCATGTATTTGGAATTTAGTTTAATGGGTGAATGTGAAGAAGAACTCAAGAGCTCAATTGTTATATGCGTGCATACTCTGTTATGTGAATGCTTTCATCTGCTTAAACTTAAACAAATTTAAGTATATATGGAAGATTCAACTGCAAGCTTACAATTTAGTATAAGTCACTTGCAAGAAAAAAACAAAGCCTATTAAAAAAATTAAAATCCAAAATCTTAACCAAACACCACGTCATTATAATTTATCAATAGAGTTTGTAGTACAACTGTTAACAATTGTGATTATTGATATTTCCCTATGAATGTCGAAATGAAAATCTTCCAAATATAATTGCTCTTCATTTTCTTCGAGTTCAAACTGAGTGGACCTGATTTGTTAAATATGTTTAAAAATGAGAAACAAAGGTCTTGTAAAACGTCAAGTTCCATGAGTGCTTGGCTTACATGGTTGAAATTTCAACGAAACACTTTGACAATTCCATTACATGTTTTTAATAGTTTTAACAAAGAATGAAACACTTTGACAATTCCATTACTTGTTTTTAATAGTTTTAATAAAGAGTGACGAAAGTTAGAGGAAATTTTAAGTCATTAAGGAATAATTTTTCAATCAAATGAAAAAGTGAAAGTCATACTAAAATACATTGGTTCAATATTTTAATGTTGTATATAGATCCTAATCAATGATCAAATTTGAAGGGTTACTTTTAATTTCAAGTTGAAGGGTATATATTCATTTAACCCTTTCATGATTAAAAGTTGAAAAACAATTGTAATTCAATTGACAAGAGTAAATTAGGTACATACTTCAAACAAAATATTCTAATAAAATATTTCTCTTCCAATTATTTTAAATGTTAAAATTTAATGAACAACAAGATAGATAAGTGGTCAAATGGGTTTAGCTTGAGCCATTGGGAGGATAATTGTTATTCTCCCACCCAAGTTCAAAATCACAATATAAAACTTTAAACACAATCACAAAATCAAATTTTTTTGTGAACACCAATATAAGCCTAAAGATGTAATTTATGTATCCATATGATGCATGACCAATTTATCTATGTATCCTTCTTAACGATGGGAGTCATGTTCATTTTTGATATCATTAAAAATAAGAAATTGTAGTAGATCTTGAGGTCTTTGTTGAAGGATGATAATTCTATGAACATACTATAAAAGCAATGAGGATACCCTTCTTACGTTATAGGCCTATGCATCCATTGTTTATTTTTTTAGCTAAGATGTTTATGTTTTGGAGCTTCCCAAGATCCATAGAAACATGGAACTAAATGAAATTAGTCATCAAGATCACCAAGTATGTTAATTTTTATTAAGGATATTGATTGTTCATATTATCTCTCAAACCATGTGAAAATGCATGAAAGAGTGGGATGTTAGAGCATAATCCTAATGCATAAATTTGATGGCAAAAAAAATTATGTTACATAATCCCAACCAAGTTCAAAAATGTTGTTCCAAACATTAATGCTACAAAGGATGTCTAGATGAGACAGGGGAAAGATAACTATAGATCATTCTCAAAATAGTTGCAAAATGTGATCACATGGATATCAATATTTAGAAAAATAAGAAAAAAATAACAAATAAAATGACACTATGACAAGTGTTGGAAGATAATATAACAAAGAAAATGATATTATAGTGATTGTGAGATTTAAAAACATCAAGTATATAAAGTAAATGTGATGCACTTCCTCTATTGAGAAAAAACAACAATACTCATAACACGAAGAGATTTACAAAGACAATATGTCTTAGCTTTTTTTTTAAAGTAAACTTTGATTAAGTGACACATAAAGTGCATGTGACAATTCTATAAATTTCATAGTTTCAATTTTATCTAGTTTCATCCATAATTTAGACTAGAGTTATTTTTCGTCCAGGAGCACTAGAGCACGTACTCAAACAGGATTGGTAGCACACTAAAAACAGGAAAGAACGCATGAATATTGGCCTGGAAGTTTAACATAGCCGAGTGGAGGCGACAGAAGAGAAGTTTAACATAGCCGGAGTGGAGTTTTTGTTTTTTAAATATTATGCTTAACTTTTGGATTTTTTGTTTTTTTAAATATTATATTTAACTTATTTACAGTTTTCATTCATATTTTTTTTTCGTTTTATGTGGATAGTATCTTTTGGATTTTTTGTTTTTTAAATATTATGTTGAGTTTATTTACAGTTTTCATTTATATTAAGAATATTTTTTTCCTTTACATGTAATACGTGTTAGTGTTACTTTGAAACCTCCTCTTACCCATGCACAATTTTAATAATTTTATATTTATTACCCCATGCACAACTTCAATAATTTTATATTTATTTGTATAGGTGTATATTATTTTTATCGATGCTTTCTCCCTCAATTACAAAATTGTTTGCACGAGAGGATGGGTGTGGAAGTCTCGTCTCCAATCCAATCAACCTAAATTGAATTGTCTCGAATTGTCTCTTCATACAAGCAAGATGACATATATCAATCTTGTGTCCAGGAGAGATCTTGAGAACCGACGTGGCATAGATCAATCTGTACTTTTTCAAAGTAAAGGATTTGTTATGCTTCGTTAATCGATGTTTAGAAAATGTTGTTCGTAGCAACCATATGAATAGAGAGATACCACAACTGTTTCTTTATCTCCTTGTTTTTTTTCAATAGATTATTGTGAGTATCCTAGTCAATGTCTGACCTAAGATTATTTAGGATGATATGTAATACATATTATCAGTAATATGTTGTAATACATATTATCAGTAATATGTTGTACATATTACTAGGATGATGTGTATGGGAGAATTTTTTATAAAAGATTATTTAGAGGGAGATTTCAATGCAACTTTTTGAGTTTTATGGAATTATATGGGTGATCCTATTGTTAAGCAAAACTTTACTAAGTCAATTTCATGGGTTTACGAGAAAAAAGGGCTAAGTAGACCTCTCCACATTGAAATGGTATTTTTAGTTCTTATGCTTCATTATTAATACAACTAAGTATGTTAATGTAAGAAGCAACTATTATAACACTAGACTAGACTATTGAATCCCTATTTATCTTTCTTAGCTAAGAGTTAACCAAAGAAAACTCATAGGATTGAGTATAGCCTACAAATCACCGAGAACATATCAGTTTAATGTCAAATTTGTGTAAAACAAAGAGAGATAAATAAGAAACAGGGAGAATATTCCACCAATTATCGTCTGCACAAAACCCACAACAAACTCTAAGGACTGAGGATGGCCTACAAATCGCCAAGAACATACATGTTTCACATTAAATTGTTAGAAACGTATAAGATAACTAAGCATAGATATTGTAAGCATAAGAATAGTCTATAGATCACAACATCCATCCTTACAAGATTCAAGAAAGACTGTGAATGGAGAAAATAGACCATGACAATACACAACTTGCAAGAGTATAAGAACACATCTAACACTATTTTCTATTCAACATATGAAGAAAGCTTACAAGGCTAATTGAGAACGATTTTCAAGAGTGCGAAGGTCCCTTTTATAGAAAGTCCTATGACTCTTGGCCTTCTACCTACTTGACTCTTAGCTTTCCACCTTCTTGGATATTGACCATCCCGTAATACTTCACCAACCTATTTTACAAATGTTTGTCATCATTCCAAATAAGATGATGAAGATATATTTACAATAAAAATGTTTAAAATTGAAATATTCTCCATCATGTGCAATTTTATCCAAAAGGTTGTCATTTAGTTCTTACAAAACTTAACAATGGATTTGGGCATTAGTTTTTCTCATAAAACACAATAGATAACTTGGACACCATAGGCCTCTTCTTCTCTTTGCCTTAGAACCTTGTGCATTCTTAGAGACCATTCTCTCATTTAATCTTCTTGGATGGAGGTGGCTTGGTATTTCTCCCCTGAACCTTTTTTATTGTAAAACTTCGCCTTTGATGTCATGTTCTAAAATTTGCATATGGTGGTTTGTGTGCCTTGCTTCAAAACTGCATTTTTCCTCTTTCAATTTGAGCTTGCTTCTTTGAAAGAAGTAGTGAAAATTTTCAATATAAAGCCTTGATGCATGATCTCGAATGATTTCCATGTTAATGCATCTTCAAACCAATAAGCTTTCCTTTTACTATAGTTTTAAAACTACACAATTAAACGAAAATCCTGCATTAAACATTCATGGATTCTTTCCATTCTCAAAATATGCACAATGGGGAGTAATGAAACAAGTTTTGTCTTGAATGATTTAAACTATGCAAAAATGTGAGGGATCTAAGAGAACTAAATGTTTTAATAAGTAGATGTTAATGAACTTTTGTGAATCCAACTCTTTTGTAATAAATGTGAATAATAATAGCTCTTTCAATAGATTTCACATTAAACAGTTTCCTCAAACTCTTCATTCAAATTTCTCTCTATTTCACACACAAATGAAAGTTATAACAATACCATTAATTTAATCAATAATCAATATTCAAAGAAATGTCATAAATTTCTATAGTAAATGAAGTTTGCTTCAAAATGTAATCAAGCATTCAAATGACAAAATCGTGAGATTTTTACTATAATGATCATGAGGATTTCAAATAAATTTATTAAGATAACTGTAGATTTCCACTCTCTCTCCTAAGTGTGTCTCATTGTTGCAATTTTCTTAATCCTTTGCATTAATTTGGGAGAAATTGCAAAATGAATAAGACATGATCCATTACATGTATGTGAGTGTGGTTTCACAACTTCATTTCATGGATTTTCATACCAAACAAGCATTGAGAGTGTGGTTTCCACACGACCTTTTGTGAACATCTTGTTGGTTGACCTCTCAACTTGTTTTCGATCACCTCGAATTCAAATTTCCAGGTCGATCACTTCAACCTTCGACTTTCACTACAAAGAATATAGAAACCCAACATTCTCCCACTTTTTGTCTTCTTTGTTGAACCAAGAGTTCCCTGGACTTTTGTTCATAGGCCCAGCGTACCAATTCCCATTTATTCTCTACACCAAGAGAAATTCATAACACTCAAAGACATGGTCAAAGATTCTACTATGTTTTCCAGCATGTCTTTTTTCTCCAACAACACCTTGTTTCTTTCCACCATGTCTCTTACGAAATGGTATTGTACATCAATATGTTTAGTATTGGAATGATAAGTTGGGTTCTTTTCTAGAAATATTGTGCTTTGAATATCTCAATTTATCTTCATATCTCTCTACTCAAACCAAATCCTTGAACACAATCGTTCCAACCATACTAATTCTTTGCTTCCATGAATGGTTGCCATGTATTCAACTTCTGTTGTTGACAAGGCTACAACCGCCTGTCACTTAATCATCCAACTAATTGCTCCACCGAACATCTTGAACACATATCTACTGGTCGACCTTCGTTTGATCCATATCTCTAGCCTAGTTGGCATCGACAAAGCCATGTACATATACTTCATTGTCACCTCTAGGTTTTCCTTGATAACATATAGTGTAATATTTTGTGCCATAGAAATACATGAATACTCTCTTGACAATTGTACAATTCTCCATTATAGGTGTCAACATGTATCTACTTAACACTCCCACTACGTGGGCAATGTCTGGTTGAGTCCATACCATCACATACATTAGACTACCAACAACACTTTCATAGGGAACACATGCCATGTCCCCTATTTCTTCATGTGTCTTTGGACATTGTTCAACAATTAACCTTTCTCTCACGGGAATTGGCACTTTTACAAGTTTGCAATCCTGCATGTTGAAACATTTCAAGATTGTTTCATGTAATGTACCCAATCCAGAACCCTTTGTAATTGTATATATAGGTTGGTGAGTCATTGACACCTGGTTATAGTGTTGCACACATCAAAGAAAGTGTGCAGAGAATTGTTATAAAGACAAGTGCACACATTTTGTGTGTTGCATGCAAGTGCGCACATTGCACTATGTTATGCGCATTTTGGTTAGTGCGCAAGAATGAATGGATGTGTATGAAGGTTGGAGATCATGTGTAATTATGAGGCTAGTGAGCCTAGATGTACATAGGCGAGTGCGCCTATCCATGTAAATATAAGCATGGATATTAATATAATATTGCATCGATGCATGTTGGTTGAATCAGACAAAAAGAGATGGGGGGCCTACTCCACTGAAAAGAGGGAAAAGGGGGTGAATCGTAAGTCTTAGGGAATATTTTAATAATATTTGCAAAAAGTGTAATGTTATGGATATCTTTTTATCCTAAGTTCCCCGAGGGTAGGGAACGGATCACCAAGTCCCTTAAAGCTACTTTTGAAGCTCACAAGTGTCACTTGAAATGCATGCAATATATATTGCTAGACTTCATGTATTTTGGGCGTTATAATGATTGTATTATTATTGATGTTGCATTCTCTCTTCAATAGAAGGGGGTCGAATTGTATGGAAAATATGATTATTAAATTATCTATAGTGAGAAGCTTATAAGGAGTTGTGGGGCTACATTCATAGTTTCACTATCAAAAATTTGGGTTGATAGACCATGAGAAATATCTCTAGGTGATAGTCTGGTTGTTGTGGAGTGGTTTTTAGACCCGTGGGCATACTCTACCGGTGAGATTTTTGTTGAGATTTGTTCCATGGTGCATTGATCATTAGTCGCAGGGATCATAAAATTCTTGTTCAACTTGTTGTTGGTAACCCTGGGAAGGGAAGTGGGGCAGCTGAAGGATTGGTAAGAAGAGAAGGGGCACACTTCCTTGGGTGTGATAGGTGTGTGGGGAATGAGGTACCATGGGATATATGCATCAATGGGCACCTAGGACTGAGTAATTTTGTTGAGTTTCATACCATAGCTTGTTGCTAGGAACCCTTTTTCCCTGGTGGAGTTGAGCCCCAGCTAGGGGGTTACCCATTCTTGAAATTTTAATGAGAAACAACGTCTATGGATGGGAGGAAAATCTGAGTTAAGGCCGTAGTTGGTGACTTTCATTTAATATAAGTGTCCTTTATGTTCTTTTCTTGTTTATTGTGTGCATATTTGACTATGTTTGAAATGGGTTAAATCATGTATGTGTTGCATATAAGTATTTGTTGTTATTTGGTTTAATATCGCTTGAACATGTAAATATGGTGTTTTTGGATTTTAACTGTAGTTGTACATGAGTATGTTAGTTGATGGTAACTTTTCTTGTTAAGTTTAACCTTATGATTTTGGTTATGATTTATCAAGAAGATGATTGAGTGACCTGTTGCGTAGGATTGAAATTGGTATGCTTCAAGAAGCTGGAACTCGTGTGTCTGTGTAGGTAAGGAATTAAGACACATGCACATTAATAATAGAAGAGGCACATGTCTCCTAGGTGGTTGTGTGCACAGTTGTACTATGTGACCAATATGTTGGTGTGCACAATTATTGAACTAATTCCACTGCTTAAGGTTGTGTTAACAAGAGTATGTTGATTTGTCTATTATAAGTTGTGTGGCGTGACTCAAGATTAGCCTAAGCGCGTTACCTTGAAGAGATATTGTGCGGACTTGTGTGTAGAGTAGAACATGCACTGTGAAATGTTAGAGTAGCATGGCCTAGTAATATGTTGGGGTTGTTACAGTTGGTTGATTTAGAGCTACATAAGTTGAGTTGGTGTGACATGGCCTAACCCGGGGTGGATGGGGATGCTACAAATTGGTATCAGAGCATGTGTAAGGTGGTAACATGACTCAATGGGAGATTGGGTATGTTACAAACTCATATCAGATCTATTAATTCAATAGTACTAGACTTGTATGGGCCAGAGATTAGCATCAATAGATGTGTGTGCTAAGAGTTGGTACCATGCCATGCAGAGTTTTGTTTGTACAAAAAACCATTGGTGCACGGTAAAGGGTTGTGATGTGTGTTGGGGTCTAAAGTTGTCTAAAAACAGCCTTAGTTTAACATTAATTTATCAACCCAAGGATTCGTCTTTTATCTCAAAAATATTAGCAAAGTCTATGCAGATAGCTCGTAGAGGATAAAATCGTGTAGTTAAAGAAAATCTGAGTTTATCAACAATCAAGTTCCTCAAACATTCATTAAAGATTCTAGGAATTGAAATCTAATGCTATGCAATGGAAATGAACTAATCAATCTATTGAATTCATTTTAACTAAAAGCAGTAATTGAATCTAAATAAAGACTTGCAGAATTGACTATTACTATGAATTAAATTACTGGAAAGGAAAAGGTGAATTACTCTATCTATGGAAAGAAACAACGACTGTAATCTAATCGAATGAGATAGCAATTGTACTTCTATTGAAAGGAACAACAACTATATCTTAACGGAAAGGAACAACAAATGTAAACTAATTGAAAAGAACAACAATTGCGAATCTAAGTAAAAGGAACGACGCATATGAAATTATGAGGAACTGTCATGCATCAAATCACATTAATAGAAACTAGAACAACAATCATCTAATGCTTAAGGAAATATCTTTCTCTTTCAAATGATATAAAATCATCAACACACTTATGCATTCATTTAACTACTGTAAAAGAGAATTGAATTACAAAACAGGAATTGAATTGATACAATTACAAGTCAAACATTAGCTCCTTCAGACTGGGCCCTCGGTCCTTAGAAGCACTGCTATTCGAAACTCGGTATGTAAAAATGGTAAAACCGTTCAAAGCTTTTATTGATTTCATAGCTGGTACAACATTTACAAAAAACTACTAATGCGCAAAAATTCTAAGTTCTGAGTTCTTGGGTGCAATTATTCTATATCCCTTCCAGGATCTATTACCCCTTATATATTACAATAATCTGGGTAAATTAAGCTATCCTGAGGATCGAGAGATCCTCTGGATTGATTTACTATTATAAAGTTATAATATAAGAAACTCAATCATATTCAAAACTGCCTTGCGCCATATAATCCTCAACCTCCAATAGCTTGCACATCTTCAATATTTCCTTTTCTATCTTGAGTTTGACAATATTTAACCAATCCTATAACAAATCACACAATTCCAGTCATATTTTAGGATCTATGTAATCTAATTTCAACAATAACACTAAAGGGTATATTATTCATTTTCTATTCTATTTGCTCCTAATTAACCGAAAAATCAATCAAGATGATATCATGAAATGTGGGAAAAAGGAAGATATTTATACCTTTTTTCGTAACCTAACATACCCCCTACCTTACCTTCTTGCATGTCCTCATGAAAGATGAGATCTTACATGTAAAGAGGTAATGTTGTAAGGTGGAAAGGTTGGCTCACCAGGTCTCCCGAATCCATTGCTTCTTTTGAGTTCTCCAAAAGCAGCATCCTCCCTTTTCTTGTTAATTTGATAATATTTTTGGTAACTTTCTGGAGGAAACCAGATGATAGGGGGATTATATCTGCACCCAATCCAAGAAGGTCCTTCCTCTTGGAGCAGTCTAGAATACCTTTCTATTCTGAAGGTGGCTGCAAAGAAATTCATGTACCCAAAGGGTTCCCTACTCTTTACTTCATTGGAGGATGCATCCCATCTCATTTTAGAAGCAGTAGGAGCTTCTTCCTTAAGTTCTCTAAAACGTGTGATAGTTGAACGTATAACCTGTAGATGGATAGGGGCTAAGGAATCTATGACCCCCCCTCTTTTCATAAAGGTTTTATGTCACATAATGGCTAGAAAGGACTTTGGAGGCTCTCCTCTGACCCAAAGATCTAGCCCAGTTTCCCTCTTTAGGAAGGTTTTGTGAGCTTTACCCCATCTGAATTGGTTCTAAATAAATGACAGAAATTCCTGAAACTGTATGTCACCTATGAATGGACCAGGGTTATCTCTCCTTTCTTCTTCCAAAATGAAATTATGAAAGTATAACTCACA
This sequence comes from Picea engelmannii, assembly GCA_009831015.1. Lineage (NCBI taxonomy): Eukaryota > Viridiplantae > Streptophyta > Pinopsida > Pinales > Pinaceae > Picea > Picea engelmannii. The sequence continues at coordinate 2,775 of ML832491.1, read as the reverse complement.
CAGAAGGTATTGTACCTTTTCGTCCTGCTCTCTGAAACATGAAATAAACTCAGGTACAGTGGCAAATGAAATGGGTTTACCTAGTCTGATGGCCATCACTCTCAATAACAGATATCGTTCCAGCAAGAATAAAGTATAATTGGTGGCAGGGGCTCTGCAATTGATAGCATCAGAGTAGACATCACAAATTTCTTTGATTTTCTCCAAAGCTTTTTCCAATTGGGTTTGTACCTTCTTTACCTTCCCTTAGCCTCTGGTGAGCTTAGCATAGGTCTCACTCTTTGTTGTTGTCATGTCCCTCAGTTGTTTAACAATATTTTGATGTTCATCCCTAGTGACCATCTCATCTTGGTGTTCAGCCAATGCTCGTTGGGCTTGCCCCAGCTCTACCTTTAGCTTATCAATGGTGACACCCTGTGCTTGAGATTGGGATGCTTGGTATTCTTCCATAGAGCCCATCTCCTCCCTGGATTGAGTTAATGCTTTTTGGGCTTGTGTAAGCTCTTCTTCTAGTCTTTCCACAATAGCACTCTATTTCTGGGACTGGAGTGCCCGATGATCTGCCATAGTCAGTAATTCATTTCTATTTTGAATCAGGGTTTGTTGAGACTGCATCAATTCTTCCTCCAATCTCCTGATGGTAGCATTCTTCTCAAGGAATTGAGTTGTTTCCTCTAAGACTGGGGTATCTATCTACACCTCAGCATCAATTGTTTCTGTAGCTATCATTATTTCCTGTGTTTCTAAGGGAATTAATTCCTCATTTTGAGCTACTTCCTCTTCTACTACTATTTCTTCAGGGTTTGTATGTATCCCTACAAAATTTGTAGTGACTGTGCTTTTAGGAAGAAGGTTTCTTCCTTGCACTCTCGCCCTTTTGTCTTTCTTTCTTCTATGGGCCTTATCTTCTTATTCTAGATGCTTCCTCAATTCTTTAATAATTTCCTTGAGTTTACCCACCTTCTTCTTTAATACTTTAGCCTTCTTAGCCTTTTTCTTCAACAATTTGTTTTCTTTTTTTAACTTTCTAATTTTCTTATGGCTCTTGGTTGATTTATGTATATGAGAGGTCTCAAGGTCTTATTCATTCTAGACAGCAGATGGTTGTTCCTATGTTCCTTCCAAATGTTCTGTCTGTCCAAGAGGGATTCTCATTTCAAAATGAGGTTCTTCCTATGTTGTGTTCTATGGGAAAGACATTTCAATATCAGGAAAATCTTCAGCCGGTTTGGAAGAGGAGGTTTGTTTTGGGCATTTTTCTGGATTATTTGTGCCTCTGTCAATTGAGGTTCCTAAGCTCCACAAAATCTGAGCTATTTCTACCTCATAGCTCTTTAAAAATTGTTCTGTCAGATGCTTTGATGATGGTTGGGTGTCTTCCTGATCATTCCTTTGTGAGGTATGTTCTGCTTGCCCAATTTCTTGAACATTTTCCTGTAGAGACTATTCTATAAAATTCTGAAGTTCTTCAGGTTGTTTTGTTGTATCCTGAATTGCTTCAGTTGTTTCCTGAATTCATCTGCTTCTCCTCCTTGTCTTAATTATGGCTTTAGGGGAAACCGTTGCTCTCTTCCTTTTTTTTGTTAATGCATGCGTTTGTGAGGTCTGGGCCTCTGTGTTTTGGGTAGGTTCTACCTCAGCTTCGGTCTGTAGAGATGGAATTTCAATTTGGGCAGTAGTCTCCTCTGCCTGTCTATCTTCAATTTCTTGTGGTGGGTCTTCGTGGCATAATCAAGATGCTCTATTTGTGGAGGTCTGTTGGCCTCAATCAGAGTATCCCATGTCAATTGAGTTTGACTTAGTGCTTTATTTGTTATCAGTTTAACTAATCTGTGGTGGTTGATAACAGTAACAAGATCCTTGGACTTTTGGGTTCTTAAGGCAACCTCATGTAATATGGCATTTAGAAAGAAAGGTAGATTAAGTATTAAATGTTGTTTTAAGGCTGCCAACAATTTGAGGTGGCCAGGTCAAATTACGTTGTATTGTTCATCACAGGCGATGTACCATTGAATTACCCCTGCCAGTTCCTTCCATGGTTCCCTGAGGGTACTAGGATTAAGTCTCTTTCCCTTCTTATCCAATTCTTCCCCAAGGTCTGTGAAATTTTCCACAGCTTCCTTCAGCGTTGTGTATCTTCATGTCCACTAAATGCCCATGTTAGGGAGGCATGTGACCTCTGCTAAGATTTTCGGGGTGACTAATATTCGTATGCCTCACACCATAGAGATTTATCCTTGCATATTCTGAAAGAATTCAAGTGTGACATTCGTGTCATATCCCTGCAAATAGTTGAAGTACTTCGTCCATCCCAGGTGGTCTAGGATTTCTCTTGCTTGCTCTGTAACCTGTAGTAAAGTTGGCTCCCTGCGCACACTTATTCCACCCATTTTTGTGAGAAAATGCGAATGACTATCATTCCTGGTAGCAAACTTGGTTAGACCATCTTAGAGGAATTTTTTTTATCGAAAATAGCAAATATCAGAGAACAACAAGTGTTTACAAATGTGGGTATTTATTACAATAATTACTCTCTTATCGGAAAGCGTGTCGAGCATCCACTCCCCTCATTAATGTAGAGGTCGACCTCGACCATCAGCATAGGGGAAAGTAATGAGTATAGGTATTTCCGGTGAGGGATAATGATTTCACTGCCGCCGCCAATGGGGATCAATCATTAATTTTCAAACAACACATTTTAACGGTAATCATTAAACATTAGTCCTCTTTTGTGGAAAAAATTGAATTTAATATACCTATAATCAAAATGTAACA
>ML832489.1:0-35995 GCA_009831015.1 Picea engelmannii | reverse complement strand
TATATAAGTTGACACAAGGTTGAAAATTGAAACATGCATTTCAATTTGGACAATATTAATTTGATCTCTGATAATAATTCTTTTTTATTTCATTACATGGGTAAAATTATATATATAATTAATGTTTATTTTATTTCAATTCACTTTTTCAATTTCAGTTTTTAAAAACACTTTCAATTTCAGTTTTTAAAAACACTTTGACTCTATATATTAGTTGACTTTGTTAAGTGAGATATTAACACTGGTTAATAATAGACTTAGTAATTTTGTTTTAAGTGTATAGATATCTTATGCATTTTTATTATTTTTAGTTAGAATAGAAATCCGATTAGAAATTGTTAAATACACAGATTTGAATGATTATTTATGTATTAGAAATTGTTAAATACACAGATTTGAATGATTATTTATGTATAATCCTAGTGCCCGGAGGTTTTTCAGCATACTGGATCCATTTGTGCATTCAAAAATGGATTTAAACAATAAAAAATAGTGATTTTGTACAAATTTATGTAACAAAATTCCTATGAAAAAAAACTATTTCATAGAACAATTAGACGCGTTTCTTTTCTTACCACTATTATCCTTTTACAATTTACCACTATGTTTAATTTGATATCGATAACTTTGTATTCCTTGAGATTTGTAGGTGAAATTCTTTAGGCTTATGGTCTCTATGATTAATGATAATCGTATGGTGTGTATAGTTTTTCATATTATGAGGAATATTACGAGGAATCTTGCTTAGAAATAATAAAAAAAGTCCATCCCATGACTCAACAACAAACACTATAAATTTACTCTTAATAAATCAATTTAGCTAACCATAAATTTACTCACTTTTAATAAATCAATTTAGCTAACCCTAAAGACTTCATGATTATCATACTATTCATGACTATCGTGCTCTAACATCAATGATATTAAGTATATCCATGACTATCGTGCTCTAACATCAACAAGGGAAATAGCTGCAAAGCAACTAGTCCCTCCCTTTTTGTTATATTTGTGAGTTTAGTTTCGTATTTCAAATCAGTAAGTGGAGTGGCATGTGAAAAAAAATATCAAGAATATTTGTGTGTGTTAGAATATGAAATATGTGTGCTCATTTTACCATTGACAATACCCTTTTCACCCAACCATAGGTCGAAGCCACCCTCCAAGCACCTTAACCTTGACAGAGAATCACTCCGGAAGAAAACCCTAGGCTAGATAGCCAAACAAAGAGCAGTGCACCTTTCCCCAAGGATAGCGCATCACAAAGAGCTAATCAGATAGTCCAAACCCTAGCCAAGAGATAGTCTAAGACAAAACGTAACTACTAGCTGCAGCAACTGCACCAACAACTTTCCTCCAAACCTGCGCACAAGACGACAACTGCACTGTGCAGAATTGACTCTCTACAACTGCTGAGATGTGTCAAATGAGATACTGGCGCCCTGTATTTATAGTGGTTATGGCAGACTTATTGGGGCCGACTTCTCCTTCTGGGCACCTGTCTGTTCAGTATATTATTATTATTTCTGGCCGACTTTTTCTCTTGGAGGCTAATAACCTAATATAAATTATCCTCTTGAGCTGACAAGTCTTCTAGGGTTATTAGCCAACTTATTAGGGTTTCTTCTTGCTTTCCGGAGTATTCTATTCTCGTTAGGTCTACATGTGGAGGTAAATGCCTCCCACAACTACCATAATATCAACACTCCCTCCTAGCTAGGGAGGTATTACAGGTAATGGTCTTGATCACAAAACATACCATTCACCCAGTAGCATCAACATAGTTATATAGACTAGATCATGAGCACCATCATCATCATCAACTGCATCATCTCTCGAAACCATACTCTATCTGAGTAATCAGACATTATGCTCACTCCACAGAGTGATACACGAGCCATTCTTCTAATCTAGAAGAGTAAATGTTCTGAACCATTTTCTGTCTGGAAAATCTCTGTTCATCATTCATCTGGTTGATAATTATTTCCAATAAACTGTTGATAGTCTTCAAGGCAATCAAAACAAAATAGAGAACAACTGTGTCTATCCATAGTAATACATAACTACAATCCAGTGGTACACTACCACACCAAGTAACATACAAGTACTTGATCAACAACGTATAATCACGAACAATGGAACATATCCACCATAGTAGTATACATCTACTGTCATACAATCTTCATAACAAACATCTGATAGCAACCTGCACAGAAACAATGTTATGATATAAATTGAATCATCTGGGCCAATCTTTCACTCACATCTGTGGGATCTGAAGGAATAGCTGCCCTTAGTGTAGAACATCAACAATGGGCTATCTGCCCTATTCTTCTCAAACAAGGAAAAATGATTGTTTCTGATTTCTGAGCCTGGACCATTCCTCCTACACTAATCAAAGTGCACCATGGAGAGAATGTATAAACCTTAAGGAATGCCTGTCCCTGATTGCTAATCTTGGACCATTCCCCACCCCGGGCCATTCCTCCTACACTAATCAAAGTGCACCCTGGAGAGAATGTATAAACCCTAAGGAATGACTGTCCAGACCATTTCCTCTGTTAACCACAAGAGGAAAAGACTGTCCTGTATCAACCTCCAAAATAGAACATTCCTCATGTTAACCACAATGAGAAATCGTTGTCCAGCGAGGCGGGCCAGTCTTATTAAGTAACCCTCAAGAAGAGAGACTGCCCTAGACCACTCCCCATGTTAACCACAATGGGAAGTCGATGTCTATGATACATCAACAATCTGGACCATTTCCCATGTTAACCACAATGGGAAATCGTTGTCCATCAGAAATCTCAATCCACTTTCCGAACATGAAAGCATCTGTCCAAGATGGACTATTTTTCAATTCTTGAAAATGAATGTCTTCAATAATATTTTCAATGCCCCCTCCCAACCTGTGAGTCATCTCTTCATTTTTCAATAAGGAAGTTGTTTCTACGAGCTCCAGCTCGAGTATGCAAACTCTTTCATCTAGGATAGAAGCTTTACCAAAATGTCTACTTATCTGCTTATCTGTGGAGATATGTATTAGAGAACCACTTTCTCCTTTCTGGACTTCATCATGGATAATGTAATGCTTTATTTCAAATGTACTTTAGTTTGGAACACTGTGAAGGCTTCATGTAGCTCTGAACAATAGAGTATATCATTTTTGGAAAAACTGGAACATGTCCATGTGGCACTTCTTTTGTCATCATGAGATCTGATCTTCTGAGTAATCATCTTGATGTTATAGGAAATATTCACCATGCTTATGTTGTGCACTAGAGGTTCTCCACCAAGTTATCTTCTTCTATCTGCATACAAGGGTCTCTTTATGGTATGCTATTGAGATTGCTCTTCATACACTCTTTATTCAATTTCTCTGGAGAACATTCTTTGCATTCATCTGATGTAGAATTCTGACTCATGGATGTTGCGGATGATATAATGACTCATGTAGAGATAGGTCTGGTTTACTGGAACAAGTAATCATCATAATCTTCTCTCTCCATCTGGGAGAACCTCTAGTTTTGGATCTTGCAATGCTTTCATTCATAAGTCTTCCATACACTATTCTTCATCACGACTTTCAGTTCCTCTGCTTGATTGCTTTTATTGAGTTTATATCAGGCTGACAATCTTGTGATTCTTGATACAATGACTGGTTGTTCTGGATTCTCTTTCTTTCTTGGAATCTTCATGTGTTTCTTTAGTTCTTGGGTCCTTGGAGTTTCTTATAGATTCCATTCCCTAAATATACCATCATAGGATCACAGATGTGGATGGAAAACCAGGGATACTTTATGGCTTCTCTTTGAAGAATACATACTGTCTTTCATGGCTGCTATCATGGATATATACTTTATCATCTTCAATGGATCATAGAATTAGCTCCCTCCTAATCCTTGCTTCATGTATGAGTGCATATAATCGGCTCCCTCCGTCTAACAGAGTCCACGCTTCCATCTGCATCCTTATTTTCTTTTGCAATATATAATTGGCTCTCTTGTCTAACAGATTCCACACTTCCGTCTTGTTGTATTCTACAAAACGTCATAAGTCTTTTTCCAATTTCCTCTCGATTGCTGACTTCTTTCTGTCTTTGCTTCTTCTAAGTCTCTTCATGATTGATTCGGCTTATCTTGCAATAACTTGCACATGATTTGTATTTCATCCTTTCATGTGTATTTATCTAATGATATCCATTCTTATCTTGTTGTTCTTCCATAGGTACAGTTCTTCTTGGAACACATTATCTTCCAAGAGATAGATATACAAGATATGTACAGAGATGACGCAAACAAGATATGAACAAGAAATAAGAAGAGTTTTGTTACCTTTAGAAGAAGAAGTCTCTTCCATCCTGCTTAGTCTTCTTTGTAGGTTCCTTTTCTTCGGCAATTGATGCTTTGTGTTTCTCCTTCCTTATCTTTAGCTCAAGACAATGATTCTTGTAGTGACCATACTTTCGATAGTTGAAGCATTGTACTTCTGATATGTCTTTCTCTTGATTTGGCTTCCTCCTTGAACCAAACTTCCTTTTGTTCCTGAAGTTCTTGAATCTTGCTGTGAAGGCTTGATCATCGTACTTCTTTTGGGGTTTCTCTTTTTCACTGATCCTTGATTCTTCTTGAGCACAACAAGTCCAAAGCTCTTCAAATGTCGGATACTCCTTTCTTGTGTTCATGCTTGCGACAAATGTATCCCACGTCTTGGGAAGACCATTGAGTATTATGTTTACCAACTCCTTTTCTGAGTTGATCTCTTCAATAGCTTGTAGTTGATCTCTTAACTGAGAAATTCTCACAAAGTATGATGTTATGCTGTCATCACCATTCATCTTCATGTCACAGAGCTCATTCTTCAGACTCATTACTTGTCCAATGTTTCTGACTGAGAAGAGGTTTGTTAGGGCATCGTACATCTTCTTTGATGAGTCAATATGGGAGATGTAGGGTATCAAGTGGTCTTTTATATATTCCACTATGATACTCATAGCATTGATATCATTGTCTTTGAACTTCTCCATGGCTGCAACGTTCTGCGGTTCCTTCTCTTTTCCTTCTTCAAACTCTGGCTTCATGATCTTTCCTTTCATGATATCCAACACTTTATTCTTGGCAAGGATGAGGTCAATTCTTGTCTTCCATGCTCTGAAGTTAGAGGCTCCATCTAATTTTTTCTCTGACTTCATAGAATAAGTCATGGCTGTTTTGACTTGGTCAAACCCTAGATTTGATCACAAACTCAAAATTGATGTCTTGGTTTGCTGAGAATACTAGGAGATGTGCTAGGCTAGGGCGCACAGATCTATCCAGAGATTAGGTCAATATCTTCACATAAGGTGCCTTAACGAGAGGATTAGGGTTTCTGCAACTGCTCCTGCTAGTAACCCTAGCGACAGTGTCTTGGAAGCTGCTTCTGCTAGTAACCCTAGCGATAGTTCCTCAACGAGCTCAATATCCTAGCGGCTATGTTTGCTTCTAGCGTTTAGACTGAATGAAGGAGGTGTGGGCCCATAACCTGTTAGAATATGAAATATGTGTGCTCATTTTACCATTGACAATACCCTTGTCACCCAACCATAGGCCAAAGCCAACCTTCGAGCACCTTAACCTTGATAGAGAATCACTCTAGAAGCAAACCCTAGTCTAGATAGCCAAACAAAGGGTAGTGCACCTTTCCCCAAGGATAGCGCATCACAAAGAGATGATCAGATAGTCCAAACCCTAGCCAAGAGATAGTCCAAGCCAAAACGTAACTGCTAGCTGCAGCAGCTGCACCAACAAATTTCCTCCAAACCTACGCACAAGACTGCCACTGCACTGTGCAGAACTGGCTCTTTGCAACTGCTGAGATGTGTCAAATGAGAGACTGACGCCCTGTATTTATAGTGGTTTTGGCAGACTTATTGGGGCCGACTTCTCCTTTTGGGTACCTGTCTGTTCAGTATATTATTATTATTTCTGGCCGACTTCTTCTCTTGGAGGCTAATAACCTAATATAAATTATCCTCTTGAGCCGACAAGTCTTCTAGGGTTATTAGCCAACTTATTAGGGTTTCTTCTTGCTTTTTGGAGTATTCTATTCTCGTCAGGTTTACACGTGGAGGTAAATACCTCCCGCAGCTACCATAATATCAACAGTGTATTTAGTCTTGTACTTCAAATCACTGAGTGAAGATGGAAAAAATACTAAAAATAAGCTTAAGTTATCATTTACAGAGTTAAGAGTTACAATTCTAACTACCATTATTAAATCATAACATAACTAACCTTTTAATTACACACTAAGTTGAGGATAAATGTAAAAAAAAATAGTTTTTAACAAATGATTTTAGTTAACTTTATACAGACAAGTCCAGTTATGACTGGCAATGACCAATAGGGAATGATGGGCTATTATTGGTTCCCAAACAAACAAGAACCCATCGGTTAACAAAAGGCATTACAGGACACATAGAGTCGATGTCCTAGAAACCGTTCCTTAACAGAAGCCAAGAAACCGTTCGTTAACAGAAGCCATCCATGAACTGCATGCACAAAGCCGCCATGGTTAGAAGCACATATTCCCATCTGTTTTTGGGTAACTGCTTTTTTACCAGCCTCTTTGTGTTCGACTAGCTCTTGGGTTCTTTCGTCAAGCCTGGGGTCTAGCCACTACCTCCACATTCTCACATCACGATTTTGTTAGTTAACTTTATACAGAGATTCCAACCTGTGGTCGATTATGAAGGAGTGTATAAATAATATATTTATACACTAAAATTGAATAATTTTATTCCTTTGTATATTATGGTAGTGTAATAATATTATATTGTTTTTATGTCTATTAATCATCTTTTCTTTTTTCAAAAGCACATACCTCACAACTAGATAAGATTAAAAGAATAAATGCAAATCTTATCGATGACCTATGTCCATTTCTGGGCAGTTCGGTTTCGGTTCGTGCCCAAACTTGACTTAGGGATCATTGTCTCTCGATGTTTGTTTGGTGTAGGTGAGTCTTTTTTGTTCTTGGTTGGAGTTCATCTCGTCCCATCCCTCTGTCTTCGTTTGTTTTGCTAGCTGGTTGGGTAGTTCTACCAACGACATCCCCAGTCTAGTACTGGGCTATCGTTCTTCGTTAGACGGAGTGTTGTAAGTTAAAAAAAAAAACTACACATGCACCAAAAAACACTACACATGCATCATTTCTGGTATCTTCTTACATATGCACTTCTTACATATTCACTTCTTACATCTACAGCGAGGCCTACCCATTATGACTAACATAAAGAGAAGTAAATGTTTTGACTGGGGCGAATACCACTTGCCGCAACATATATACGCCTAGACAATCATAACAAAATTTAAATAAGAAAATACCTCCACCAAAAAAGAAGAAACATAGCTCATGAAACAATGATATAAAGATAAAGAATAGTTTTGCAACTTGTTGGGAAACGCTAGTCTTTGTGTAAGTTCGCTTAAGGCGCTAGCTTTTGGTTTTCGGTATCTGTTCGAGTTCCATATTACAATGTAATATGTCATGTCAAATGCATGGATTTGCGATTTCCTTGGTCAAAGATTTCAGTGTTTTTAGCACGATTTCTTTTTGGGTACATGGATTTGTTATTTGGATGATATTTAGAGTAATAACATATTACAATGTAATATGTCATGTCAAATGCATGGATTTGCGATGTCCTTGGTCAAAGATTTTAGTGTTATTAGCACGATTTTTTTTTTTTTTGGGTACATGGATTTGTTATTTGGATGATTTTTAGAGTATTCTTTTTAACTGCAATTTAAACAAAAATATAATCCTTATCATGACTAATTTAAACAAAATCTAGCCTTTATCATTCTTTTTAAATGAATATACTACGTTAAGGAAAGTTTTAATGTATAATCCTTATCATTTCTAATTTAAACAAAGACTAACCTTTATCATTCTTTTTAAATGAATATACTACGTTAAGGAAAGTTTTAAAAATATTGTAAGGAAAGCTTTAAATATGTTCCACATTATTACACATATACCCTACTTATCTTAGTATTCAAAGTTATATCTTTCACTTTCGTTTTATAAATGTAAGTCTTTATAATTTTATGTCCTAATAATAACTTAGGGATTTCAACATAAATTAATAATGCGAGAACATACATCGATCGTATGTACTGGAAAGCTCAGCAGTCTACTGGGCCACGCGCTAAAGCAAATTCTGCATGAATAAGAAACCAATATTCTCCAGTCCATAAATAAAATTGACGGTGTTGTTTCTATACCATTATCAGTGTACAACGAACCCAAAATAGAAAGTGCTATAAAAGTTCTAGAATCGAATAGAACTCAATGGTCTGGTGACCTGCAAAGGGTGCTATAAAGTCAAGAAAGAATACTAAATTAATAATGCGAGAACACGCATCCAACCTTACGAGGTGAAAATCTTATGAGTCTACCAGTCCACCCACCAGCATCAACATCTGCATTAATCATAAATGAATATTCTCCAATCTATAAATAAAATTGACGTTGTTATGTCTATGTCATTATCAGTGTATAGCAAACCAAAATATAAAGCACTATGAAAGTTCTAGAATCGAATAGAACTCAGTGGTCACCTACTAAGGGGGCTCTCTATATATGGCCATTTTTCTCCTCCAAGGTTTCTTCATCTTCAAGATCTTCTATGTTACCTTGTTGGTGAGGGTTTGTATGCTGGGGTCTAACAAATACCCACAAGATAAGTGCAATGAAGCCAAGTCCTTAGGCGGTGTATAGAAGGCAGGACTCCCCAGGTGGGACTTTCTATCCCGGTGATGACCTTATTATGCCCGAACTAGTTATGTATATGCATATTTCTCTGCTCGAACTGGAACATGAATAGGAAGTTATCCAGGCCACCTGACTATATTATCCAGTTCTAGCAAATTCATATCTCCAGCGGTAAGAATTTTTTTTATCTTATACTGGTTTGGGGAGAAGAGCTCTGCGAGTATTGAGGTCCTAGCCAATTTCCGGGTAAGTATAATCGTTTTCCCTACTTTTTCATTTTTTTTCTAGGTCTTCAAGTGGTAGATTTGACCCGACCCGAGCGCCATCTCTTCTTCAGATTTTCAGGAATAATAAACTAGGAAAACCCCTCTTTCTCTTTCCACAACTTGCAAATTTTTTGAGAAACTTTCATTTCTTGTACACAAAATGCTGTCAATGAAACTCTAAAACCTAATCCCATACCTCTTAATCCAAGTAGTGCACATTTGAGATGAAAGAAGCCTTTCTCTTGCAGTTTTCCACATCTTTTTCCTTTGCATGAGCTGAGGCATATGAATTTTTATCAGAGCAATGCACTTGCCTTTCTATGCTTCAAACTAGGGTTCGTTGTAGTGTTTCTCCAAAGGGATTTAGTGCAGGACTTGGGTTTTTTTCTTGCAGTTTTTTCCAAGCTTAAAGATCTCCTCCTAGGTTCTGTACGAGGTGGGGAAGGAGGAGCCTGGACTAATTCTTCTTCGGCCTTATGCAAGTGAGAGGATCTTCTGACCGACTGGCTTCCATTAGCGCTTTGCAATGTGGTTAATATGTTAATTTTCATGGCTTACCCGAATGCTTTCGACCAGCAAATGCTTGTTCCCAGAGCGATACGTAATGAGATGCCTAAAGATTTTTTAGCTGAAGATCGTTGAAATTCATGTTCTTCTTCCTATTCATTGAAGGGGTTCATAAGCTGAACACACAGACAAATAACCCATAGAAGAAATTTTATTGCTTGATTGATTAAGCAGATACATCTGCCTCGTATTTATAGAGGCCTTTAGAAAACACTCGAGCGTCCAGAAGGTTCTCGGAGTGTCACGAGGATATGGCTGTAGAACTCTCTCAAGGTTGGTGGAAGCTTCAGTTGGTAGAAATTAACTTTTTTCCAACACTCCCCCTTAATTTCTATCACTAATTACATCAATATTTTCAATGTTCAATGCTTCTTTCAAATATTCAAATTGGTCAAGTTGTTTTTTTTTTTTTTTGATCTGCAATGTCTCCTCCTTAACAAATACATGTCTTGGTTAGGTCTTTATCTGAGTCATGTCATCATCTTCAATTCATATATTCATATGGTTGGGCTTCCTTCAATGTGCTACTTTATTACAATACACGCTCTCTTGAGTTTCATCATTTTTGCTTCTTCTTTTGTACCTGTATTAATTAATCCTCGAACTTTTGCGTCTTCCTTTTGCACCTGCAAACAACTTGGTCATTGATGTCCATATAAAAAGAGATCCATCTACTGAGATACATGGGTACCATCCGCTGTACTCGCCAGTTCTCTAGGTATCCTTTTCACATACATGGTTCATCAATACATTAGACATCTTTAGCCATAATTTAGTCCCAACTCACACTCTGAGATTACTTAATCTCACAGTCCTCCCCTTAATAAAAGATCCAACTTCTCCAATCACCATCAAACTTAGATACAAGTACACCTTACCACCCTCGTACCTATCTAGTGGTTAATTCCACAGTTTGATGCCACATCCACTCTTTATACCTAAGAGGGATACACGCTACATGATCACTCTAATCCATGTAGGCCTGTCTCAATAGGGCTTACTAAACACCTGGGGGAATATAGCTTGCCTTGCCTATGGCTAAGCTTTACAACTTTGAACTAAAAACTCTAGGGTGTCGGGTACTACCGATCATGCACCCCTTACATCATATATGCATCATTTCATCTCAGGTACAAAAATTCCACATTCTTTACTAAATGCCCAACAAATTACAAGCCCATTACATATGAACTCATTCAATATGCCCAATAAACCCATTGCTTATTATCACCTAACACAACAGATGCCAAATATTATCCAACTCCAATTTGAAATCACACATGACTCATACTACCTTAAATTTTGTTTGTGTAAATACACTAACACTCCAATAAAACATTTTACTTTCTCCATCACAAGACAAAAGAAGAGCATTGCCTGTTCCTCTATTCTTCAAGCAAAAATTCCATTGTGAACATATCCTGAAATTATCACAGTCCAAGACACCACATCCCGTCCTAAGATTTGTCAAACACATCCAATTTTGATAATGTGGGCATGTAGATTTTTACCTTCAGAGAGAGCCTTCATATTCGCGCATTCTTGCAGCATCAAAGCATATGCCTAGACTTCTCCACGGTGATGAGAAATGGTCCTTTCGCAAGCTCGGAAAACCAGGCTTCGAATTTTCTTTTGCCAAATATTGTCAAATTTGTATTGAATACCCTCAAAAGCGAGGGCAATTGCCTTTCTGTAGGACTGGAGCTTTTCCAGTAGGGAGGGCAGGTTTGAATCCGACTCCACCACCAGGCGGTTTTCCCTTATAACAAAGAAGTGTTTGTCAGGCTGCTCCTCCAACAATATCCCCAAAATCTCTAACACAATCGACCCGTTCAGTCTCCTCTTTTAGGATGGGGCGATACTGAACAACATTACCCTTGACACGGGACTCTCTGGAGGCATTCGCTTCTTCTATGCACTTGCAGAGCAGTACTCTTAACCTTACGACACTCAAGGCAGCTCAATGCTTATCGTTCAACTCTCACTGAGAACAAAAATGGGTGCAACTCCATTTGACGTCTACCTCCAACACGAAACCCTCGACGACCTCCTCTGCTTGGCTTCAACTCGACTCCCTCAACTATTCCGACAAGCGCAATCTCCACTTACTCTGCGGCCTCTTATCTGGATCCGCAGGTCCTCTCCCAGCTTACTTCTCTCGATCTGGGCTCTCAGCCACGACCGCTCTTTTCTCACGGATCTGGGCTCTTTTCTCAGCCACAGCCGCACAACCTTCACAGCTTACACTTGCTCTGCTCTCCTTGAAGACTCCAGTGTTTTCGTTGCAACTCTTCAGCTCTCACGCTAACCTGGAAGCTGCGGCTTCCACTCCAACAACTCACTCACCTTACAACAACTCGCCAACTATGCAACAGGGGCGACTCCTTTCAGGATCCTGGGCTCTCCCGCGAGGGAGTGAGCCCAGTTACAAGCTCTGATACCAAATTGAAGGGGTTCAGAAGCTGAACACATAGACAAATAACCCACAGAAGAAATTTTATTGCTTGATTGATTAAGCCAGATACATCTGCCTCGTATTTATAGAGGCCTTTAGAAAACACTCGAGCGTCTAGAAGGTTCTCGGAGTGTCGGTGGATTGTCACGAGGATATGGCGGTAGAACTCTCTCGAGGTTGGTGGAAGCTTCTGTTGGTAGAAATTAACTTTTTTCCAACATTCATTTTGTGTTGCACTGGGGTTTGCAGAGCTGTGGATATGGTTGGAGGAGTTGCAAGGAAGATGACCTGCTATGCATGCAGATTGCGATCAAGCCTTCCACGTAGTTGGCACAACTATCTTACCCTAGACTGTAGTGCCTTAAACAACACAGTCTCTCGACTGCAGTGGCAGCACAGTCCCTCGACTGCAGTAGCACATAGCTAGAGCCTACAAAAAAATGGTTTTAAAAATAAATTTTTAAATCCGACGATTAACAAAAAAAAAATTTGAAACACACTAGGGCAATTATGTCATATCAACCAGATTTTAACCAATAAAAAAGTTAATACAAGAAAATAGATATATAGAAAAATATAATAGATTGCAAAAAAATCAAATAATTTATAAATTAATGAAAACACTGCAAAACGTTGTTAAAACCTCCAAAATTAACCAATTAATGTAACAAAACACACCAGATAATAGGTGGTCAAGTACAAAATGCTATAGTCCCTTGCCTCACTAATAATAATATTAAGTAGATCCAGATCATGATAATAGGTGGTCAAGTACAAAATGCTATAGTCCCTTGCCTGAGGCAGGGACTAATAATAATATTAAGTAGATCCAGATCATGCTTGAGTGTTGGATAATAATGGCTAAATTCTATACTTGGGAAATTGTTAGAAGAAAAAAAATAAAAATAAAATTAAGTGTTGGATAATAATGGCTAAATTGGGAAATTGTTAGAAGATAAAAAAAAATATTTTTTTTTGCAATAGATGCAATAATTTATTAACCAGAGCCGCTGGCGGTGGCTTCGTCACTGGTAATCAACAGGTACAACAAACTAACTAGCGTATGCCAAGACCCATTGGCGGTGGCTTCGTCGTTGGTAATCAACGCATCTATAGCCAGTTCGAACCCAATTTCATGACCTGGAAAGTGTTAAACACAGTTTCAATTGGTCGTTTGTGAAACTCAAATTATGGTGCCGGGGTGAGCATTATAAGCAGATAATCCGTCTCAAAATTCCAAGGAATGAAGAGAACAATGACGATAATCCTAATCAGTGCTCGCCGAAGCCAGGGAAGAAGAACACCAGGAACAACTGGCGGACATTAAAAAAACGCTAGAGAAATCACCCCATGGGAAACCATGTAATGGATGGATGTACCCACTTACTCGTCAACCGGGTAATGGATGGACAGTTCACAAATGCAACCAAAATAATTAGTCTTCAAACATGAAATAATTGCAGAATTGAGCCAATACCACCACAGATCAGACTAGAGATCTGGACTGGTGGTCTCCTCGTAGCTCGCTTGGGCGGCTTCATGATTCTTGGATCTCCCAGCAAGATCCTCCTCAACAATCTGTATCCGATCTGCTATAGCAGCAATATATAACCGCTCTGAAAAGAAATGATACTACAACGCGACAATCACAAAATGATACAGTGATTGGTGCACACAGGCGATAGCATACAAGCGTATGATACTGCAGATAACAACGATACTTCAGATGGCACCTAGCAGATAGCAGCGATATTTATAATTCCCAGCGAACACAGACAACAGATCCGATGGATCAACAACATTATCAATTCACTCCACACAACAGTCCAATGATACTGCAACGTAGCACACACACCAACGCAGCGAACAAGAAATACTCCAAATAACAGAATTGAGAATGTTGCAAACAAACAGTGCGCAACAATCAATAGCTCCTTCACTTGACATAGGCGATATCCCTTCACACCAGTCCACGCTCACCGAATTTCCCACACCAGTCCAAAGCTCACCGAATCAACGGATACAGTGGTTCATAGATGCTGCAGATAGCAGTGAACGCACCAACGCAGGCTATATGGAAGAAGCACTTCACGCTGGATCAACGTACACTCAACACCTGTACGCGTCCTCACACCAGTCAACTTGAAGAATTAAATGGCAGCTGTATATCCACAACATATACCTGATTAATGCCCACTCGCGCAACCACGTCCACGACTCTCACGATGGCAAAAGATGGCTGCAGTTTCACAAATGATGGCATCCGACTCTCTTCACTGAAACGAAGTGGTGTGGTTCCTCAACCGGTTTTTAACCTTTGTTCTGATTACAAAATTAAAAACAGAGAATAACTCAGCCATTGGTGAGGTTATGTGAGGTTATAAGGGCACATCACAAAGTGAGACTAGGCTCATACACAATAAATTTCTTTTAACAATTTTCTAAATATAGTATTTGGTCATTATTATCCAACACTTCCTTTTAAAAGAGAAATGGTTTTAATACAATGTCAATACATAACATGCCTACGGATCTTAGTCTCAGCTAGATTTACAAACACTACAAAGGACAATTCAAACAAAACCTTAAAATTTGTTTCAACTCCATGTATGAGTGAGTTTTTCTCTTCCTCATTTTCCAGATTTTGAACCATCTATGCATTTTCAATTTAAGTCTTCCTCTTTTGCTGAAAATTCCATGTTTCAGCTTCTTATCCTTCATCTTTTTATTGGTGTTTGTCATCAATCTGCAAATTATTTCACATTGTCCATGCTTATCGCCTTCAACTTTTTCTTCCAAAAACTGTTTGTATGTGAACTGCTGCCACATACCATTCTCTGTTGTTTTCTCTTCACCATTGAGCTTTTGATCATCAATTTGCTGCAACATTAACTCTCATAGTAAAATTTGATTTCTTCATGACTCCAATGCATAAAATTTTTATTATAATATTTAAATCAATGTAATTTTAGTTTTTTTCATTTTATTCTGGTGTTATGTAATTTTCAGTAAATTGTGGCTTTTCAAGCTATTCTTCAATAAACTTCAAATCTTCTTCAAAATCTTTTAGCACTACATTTAAGTGCTCTTTTTCATTATTCTCTACTTCTGTAGATGCTCCCAGCTCTGTTGTTGCTTATCATACTATCCCTGACTATGCAAATTCTGGAAAATAAAACAACTTATGCAGGTCACCACCCAAACCAAAATTCATGCATTCAAAAATAGAGGAGGAACCAAAATGACCAGTCGACTTCCTCATGACTATAACTCGACATAACTTTAGATAAATCGATTTCTGTAATATTTATAGTTATATCACGGGCATAACCCAAGATCAGAGTAATTAAAGGTCAAATTATTGATTCGAATCCTCGAATCGATGTAAATAGTTGTTTGCATTTTTATAATTATAATTAAGTCGGAGAATTGTGTAGAAATTGAAGGCTTAATATTAATATAACATGATATTATTTGGATGACACACAATCTCTTATTTTCATAGGTATGTGATTGTATTTTAACCTATTATTATTATAACTAGATAGTTAATTTAAAATAAAATTCTTGTAATTACATAGTTTATTATAATATAGTTATTTTAAAATTATTGTAATTATGTAGTTCGTTAAGTGGATGAAATTAAAATTTTAATACTTATTATTAGTAAATTTTAAATGTAATTTAAATTTTTTAATATTTAAAAATAAAAATGAAAATGAAAACTAAAATGAAAGTGTTAATATATATATATATATATATATATATATATATATATATATCATTTTCAATTAAATAATAATTTTTGACCTTTTAAATGATCATGAGCCTGATTCTCATCATAAACCTTTAACTCTAACTCTAAAATTTTCCATGCATAGGAGCATCATTGAAGAGAATTATGATAATCAAAGGAATTTGCGCTTCTACAAGAACTCTATCATAATTTTACAACTACCCTTTCCACTTCTATTAGCAAGTTTTCTTTCGAGGTGTCGTATAAAAAGAATAATAGAACGACCAATCCTTGGTATGATAAAGAATGTAAAATTGCTAGGAAATCCATTAGGGATGCTTCTAATGATTCCTTAAAACTCGATAAGATCAATACGTACAAAGCCCTAATTAAAAGAAAAAACAATTACTATATCAATAATCATGGACACCATTCTTATTGTCCCTACAAAGGAAGAAGTTTTTTCTTTAGATGACATGGAATTCGGGGTTAAACAACTTGCAAATTGAAGGCTACCAAGCTGAAAATTTTAAAATCAGAGGGCCAATCCTTATCCCTCACATACACAAGCTCTTCAATTTAGAAGTCAAACAGGGATTCCCTAAACCCTGGACACAAAACTTCATTGTTCCTATTTTTAAAAATGGGGATAGAAACATTCCCTCTAATTATAGGACCATTATGATTAGCCTGATTTTAGCCAAGCTTTATGGAATTATTTTGGAAAAGAAGATTAGCCTTTGGCTAGAAAGTCACGATAAAAGAGCTAAAGGCCAGGCCGGGTTTAGGAGATATCATTCAACTATGGACCATCTTGTTACCTTTAGGATCATTGCAGAGGAGTTCTACAATACTAAAACCAATCTTTTTTGTTGTTTTGTTGACTTCAGAAAATCTTTTGACATGGTTCCTAGGAAAAACCTTTGGAGTCGGTTGGAAGAGATAAAAGTGCCTCTTGAGTTGAGGGTTGTTGCAATAAGGATGTATGAGAAAGTTATTGCTAAGTTTAAAAACACTGAGGGCTGGTCAAAAGAGATTAAGTGCAATATCGAAGTCAAACAAGGTTGTCCCTTATCCCCTACCCTTTTTGGCATATACATTGACAAGTTAAAAGAATGCTTGGAAAAAACAGGTTGTGTCGACGCTACTCTCACTAATATAGTCATCAATATTATTCTTTATGATGATGATATCGTTCTTATGGCAAGGAGTCCCCATGATCTTGAAAACCAACTAAGAATCCTCAAGGATTTTTGCTCCAATATGGGTATGCCTGTTAATACTAATAAGACCAAGGTCATGATTATTAAATCCAATAAGATCCCTTATGATACCTTTGTATATGACAACAACAACTTGGATGAAGTGACTTCATACAAATATCTTGGAATTGATACTCACCACAATCTCAATTGGAATTATAACATTGAGAAAATGATTATTGGGGGATGGAAATCTTATTATGGGCTTGAAAACAATTGTAAATCATATGATCTTTGGAGTTGGGATAAGAAGAAACTCCTCTTTGAGACTCTTGTTACACCTGCTATTATTTATGGATGTGAAGTCTGGGGTTGTAGTATCTCTCGTGAATCCTGGAGAAAGATAGAGAAAATACAAAAGAATTTTATAACCTATAATATCAAAATTAAAGGAAATACGCCCTATCCCATCCTTCTCTTAGAAACAAGCCTCTCCCCCATTGAGAGCATGGCAATGACTGGATACCTAATGTATAAGAACAAGTTAAACAACATGGAAGACAAGAGGCTACCTAAAATTGCTTCAAAATCAAGTCATAACCACCATCGACTCAAGCGAGGATGGCATAAAGATGCCCGGTCTTGGTTAAACTATTGGGGAATCATGGAAGAAACTATTTTGCAGAATAAAGATACTATTAAAAAAAACGTCAAATCAAAATTTAAGGAGAAAATGTGCTGTGATAAAGAGTTAGAGGAGAAAAGAAAATTAATGTATTATAAATATGTCATTAACCCTAATCTAGAAGATAAAAATTATCTATCTGCTTTGCCAAGTGTAAAGAAAAAATTAAGCATTGCTAAGATAAGAACAAATTCTCATGAGCTCCATAGTGAAACTGGGCGTTGGTCAATTCCTAAAACACCATGGGATGAAAGAGTGTGTCACCTTTGTGACACTAAGAATGTTGAAGATGAAAAACACTTTCTCTTAGATTGTCCAATCTATACCCATATTAGATCTCATTTTCAAAATATTTATCACACTACCAACCTTCCTAACCTCTTAACTCAACAAAAGTATGGTGTTTTTGGAAAGCTTCTCTTAATGCTTTTCGAGCACAGAAACAAAATTCTAAAGAATCAAAAGTAATCACTTACCCTCTTAAGATCTGATAGACCAATTTGATCTTAGTGGACATTAATCATCATCATCATAATATAATTTAAGATAAAATTTTTAAATAAATAAGATCTTTTATTTTTATAATTAATATAAAAATTATATTTCATTAGTATTAAATAATAAATTTAACAAATAAATTTTAAAGAAAAAATGAGTGAAAATTTAGAAATTTAATAATAAATAATATATTAGAGAATATATGTGTTTTGATACATGATTAAATATAACATTTAAATTATGCCTATCTATTATTAATATATTAATATTTAGAGTATGAATTAATATAATAATTTTTGAGATCTAATTTGTTTAATCTTATTTATTGTAAAGAACAATTTATAATTAATTTATGAATTTGTGTTGTTGAAGGGTTAATATTAAGAAAATTGTTACCAAAATTAATAATTTACTTATAAAATGGATATAATTTTTTAATAAAATTTAAAAAAATAAAAAAATATTAAAGATAAAAGTATTTAAGAAAATTAAATATATTTTATAAGTTAAAATTAAAAAAAATATATAACATTAATTATCTCTTTTATTTGTCTATCCAATATAAAATTAATCAAATTTCAAATTTTATAACATATATACAATGTTATTAATACTTTATCAACATATATTTATAAAATAAATAATTTTTTTTATAATTAACATCTTCATCTTTTCATTTTTTATAATTATAATGTATTATCTTTTAATTTTTAATTTTAAAATTTCATTTACTTTTAATCCAATAATGTTTTAATCTAATAACAATACAAATCTCCTTAATACTTCTATTAATGATCATAAAATATTACAATCTAATAACGTGAGACATCTCCTTAAAGTGTAAGGAATAATATTTCTCATGCCATTATTACAAGTACCATTTGATGAAAATACTTTTGTCATAAGTTGTGATTATGATGACCATTAGATGTGGGAATGGTGAACACATGCAAAGTAACATACTTTCCTATTATCACCTTCAAGAGGGTTGAACTAGAAAGCGTTTGTTGGAGGAGGTGGAAAAGGAATTTCAGGGGATGGTAGGTGGACTAGTGTTAGATCCCTTTAGAAAAGACTCTTTAATTAGTGTGAGGTAAATAAATCAAAATTTTTGATGGATGAAGAAGTTGATTGAAACATCAAAAGCACCATCGTTTGATTATAAATAGAAGATAAGAATACAAAGTTCTTCCACTCTTTTGCAAATCATATACATACTATCAGTATTATTTGGGAGTTGCAACACTTGAGAGGTACAAGGGTTAGAGGCTTTAAAGGTTTAGTTGAACTTAGAGTCAATTATTTTGAGGGGATTTAGAAGGAGCCATTAAGGGCTAATCTGGTTGAAATTTTGAAAGTTATTTCTTATTTTCCATGTATTGTTACTGAGGAATTTAGTTAGGAATTGTTTTGTCTAAACACAAAGGAAGAGTTGAATTCAATCCTACAAAATTTTAAAAAGGACAAGAGTCATGGACTACATGGGTGGTATGTTGAGTTTTACATTGAGTTCTTTGATTTACTAGGTATGGACTTATTGCAGGTGGTGGAGGAGGTAAAAGCCTTAGGAAGAATGGCATGAGGTCTAAATAAAACCATTTGATTGTTGAATTCTTTGTGTGAGTCATATTTGAGTCTCGAAACACTCCCATAACATGAATGGATGCATCTACTATAACCATGTCAAATTTCAGTGCATACAAGCACAAACTGAAAAAATTTCAACGTTGGCCCCATTCAAAAGTCACTCTGCGTGGGGTCAAATTAAAGAATAATTTCCACTAAGTGGTAATTAATGGACAACCTTCTAAATTTTTATACGAACCAAATTTAAAATTGGATATGATGGTATAAACTTGAATGAGTTTCTCTTGGTTTCAAGAATAATATATCCTCTACTGAACAAGGCCAACAACGTGGATATGGAAGCTCATATGGCCCCTCCCCCCCCTCACATCACTCTCAATTCCCCAATACCTAATTTATCTACTATACATTATTTGAAAGCAACCTAGTAAGAATCAAGCATAGAAACTAAGAAAAAAAAATTAAGGTAAATGAAATAGAACAAATCAACTGAAACATATAAATACAATACAACTCCTGCATTTCAACATTTCAATATCATTAATCTTCTTCTTCATACAACTCAACTCCTCACGGTTAGAGTGTTATGGCCACGTGAAGTTGGAGAATCCTCATGAGTCATCTAGAAGCCCCAAAAGTCAAAGTGTTTGCAAAATAAATTATTTAAATAATAAAGTTAATGGAGTACTCCCTAAAATAAGGAAAGTGCGATGCTACATGAAAGTATAAATAAGAGACAAGGCTCTCTCATTTAATCACACTTCAACACATAGAATATCTTTTGTTGTGTAAGGCCTATTGCAAGTACTCATTGATACATTTGAAGTTGCAAAAGTCTGAGGTAGTACAAAGGGTTGATGACGAAAGTTTCAGAATTACAAAGAATACTAAAAAACCCTAATTTCTGAGGCATACGCGGGATGATAGTGTATTAGGGTGCGTACATACGCGGGTTGACATTGTATTAGAGTGCATACATACGCAGGCTGGCAATGCATTAGGGTGAGAACATGTGGGTAAATCCATGGAAACTTGAGAAGATGAAGATGCAGAGGTTCTAGATTCTGAGATCAAGCTCCCAAGAAGGTCTACAATGCTTAGATACATCAGATCTATCCATTCGTTCAAAATGTATGTATTATTTCTATGAATGGTTGGATTTTGATGTATGCATGAGAAATGGTTATGGAGACTTGAGGATTCTCCCTAGAGAGATTAGTGGTTGCATGGGATCTTCTGTCTAAGTCAAATCTATAGAAATACAGTGCTGGTATATTTTTCATTGATACTTCTTGTTATAGTTGAGGCACATCTTGTATTTCTTGGCATATGGATAAGGGTTTTTTTTCTACATGGTTGAGAGCTTGTATTTTTGAAGTGGTTGATGTATTGATAGGCTGAATATCAGAAAGGGTTTGATGTCTAGATAATGTGAGGGTTATTATACTTGTTCATGATTACACACACTTATATGGAACATGACTAGAGAGAGATATAAATGCTTCGAATGAAGGTTATGTATGAGGATGCATGCACAGGGTACAATTACAGTCTGGATATAGTGACATGTTATAGATCTATGTGAAAGAAGTTGTACAGGATCAAAAATTTCTAGAAGAAAGAAACCCTAGTTTTCAGAAGGCATACAGAGTCTGCATAAAATATAGGTCACGTACATACGCGGGCTTCATAACAGATAGGGCACATACATACGCGTGCTGTAGAAATACATGTCGTGTATATGTTGTATTTGGTTGATACATGTTCAGTTCATGTACATATTGATTGCATGGAAGTTGTATAGGTTGGTTGCAGGTTAGTGGTACAGGTTGGTACAATTGTACATTGGTATATCTCATAGTGATAGTGTGACAATGGTTCCATCATTCTACTTCTACATCAGGGCAGTTGGACATGGCAAGGACAGGAGGTTGTAGCCACCTTCCGATTGTAGCCAGAGAACATAGGGGGTTGTAGCCTCCTTCTAGTTGTAGCCAAAGAATTGGGGATTTGGAACTTCCCTCAGGTTGTAGACTAAGAAACTAGGGGGTTGGAGCCTTCTTCCAGTTGCAGCTAGAAAACAAAGGAAGTTGGTGCTTCCAATGAATGTAATTTTTCAATACATATAAGAAAACACATTCTGTGGTTTCCTCCCGCTTTGGGTTTCCATGTAAAAACATTGATGTACTGTGTATGCGTATGATTGCTCATTTGTTTATTGTTTATTTACTCTGCAAATATTGGATGATAACGCTACATTGATATAACACTTTCATTATATGGTTAAAATGATTAAATTTCTCTATTACTGATTCACCCCCCCTCTCAGTAATCCAACAATTAGTATCGAAGCAAGTTCCTTCAAAAATTAGTTTAACCACTGAAAGGTAGATCATGGAGAGAAACACCATGTATAAAAATGGAATACCACAGTTTGATGGACATAAGTATGCATTTTGGAGTAGAAGGATGAAAACATATATACATGCATAGGAATTTGAAATTTGGAAATCAGTGGTAGATGGATACAAAGAACCAACAATTCTGCCAACAAATGAAAGAGCAATAAAATTCAGTCAAAATAATTCCAAAGCCACAAATGCACTTTTGAATGGTCTTTGTGAATCAGTATTCGCCAAAGTTATACATTGTAGATCTACTAAAGAGATTTGGGACAAACTTTAAAATATTTATGAAGGAGATTCAAAAGTCAAAGTAGAAAAGCTTCAAACTTACAGAGGTTAGTTCAAACAACTAAAGATGAATGAAGATGAGAATATTGAAGCTTATTTCTTACGAGTCGATGAAACAATAAATGAAATCATAGGATTTGAAGAAGAAATCAAAGAATCTGTAATTGTTCAAAAGGTACTAATATATCTTCCTATGAGATTTGAGCCTAAGATATCAACACTAGAAGAAAGAGAAGATCTAGACTCAATAAGCATGGAAAAACTACATGGAATCTTCACAGCATATGAAATGATAACTGAACAGGAAAATCCAGATATATAAGAAGCAGCTTTCAAAATATCCAATAGGTCAAATAAAAAGGGAAAGGAAAAGGAAAAATAACATAGCAGCAATAGTGACATCTCAGAAGTGGCAAACTTCATCAGAAGATTGAACAAGGAAACTAATGACAGATATAGAGGTAAATTTCATTTGATTTGTTTTAATTGTTATGGTATTGGTCATTTTGCTAACAAATGTCCTCATAAGAAAAACAAGAGGAATAATGAAGAATAATCAAATAACAAACAAACATATAAAGGAAAAAGAACCACAAAGAAAGTTTTCAAGAAAATCTTATGCACCAAAGAAGACTCTGACAAAGAAGACACCGAAGAAGAATATGAAGAGGCCGAAGAAGAATATGAAGAGGCAGAAGTTGACTACCGAGAAGAATTGTTGTGTGACATAGAAGTTATAAGAAGAGAAAAGAAGAAAAACAAGAATCTACAAACGAAACTAGACAAGAAAGAAGAAACTCAGGAACTAGAAAAAATGATCACAAATTTGAAGGTTCAAATAGAAGAAGATAAAAGAATTGAAGAGGCACTCAAAGAAGAACTAGAAGAAAGAGACAAAACCATTGGAAATTTGGAAGCATAGATTCTCACATTAAGAAAGGATTTTCAAAGAAAAAATATGCAGAACAACTCAAAAGTTTTGGATGACATTATTAGCAGTCAAAATCCTCATCATGACAAGTCCGGACTTGGATACAATTAGATATAAAAGAGATCAAGCTCCAAAACAAAATAAGAAGAAACATATCCAAAAAGATATGCAAAAACAATCAAAGGGGATATGAAGACCCAAAAACAATATTACATAGACACTCCTCCACCGAGAAGATTCAGATTTTAAAATCAATGACCGATAGATAGGCCTTATGAAGAAGAAGGATTCATAAGAGAAACTCATTTCAGAAAATATTCAACTTCCAGGTATCAAACTATATTTTTTGGTTTATGTTATGTAAGTAATAATTTTGGACATAAAGCTATGAATTGAAGAGCTAACAACAGGAACATAAACAAACTTGAAAGTCATACACAAGAGGGTTATCCAAGAAGGCCCAGTGAAACATAGAGAAGACGTTACAACATGTTTGAATCATTGAGCACTGAAGTGGAATGATGCAAGTGTAACAACTTTGGACACATGGCCAAAGATTGCAGAATGACATTTTCCTCCTAGAGAACCACAACGAAACAACAACAATCACATACATGAACCTCAGAAGAGAACACAGATAAGAAAGCATAATCAATATAGCAATGAAGAATGCACACTCGCTCTACAAGCTAAGCATAAGAAACGTGGTTGGTATGTTGACAAGGTTGTTCAAAACACATGACAAGTGATAAAGACAAGTTTGTTACATTAATAAAGGAAAGAGATGGACCGATCTCCTTAAAAATGATGATTCGACTAAAATCATTGGAAAATGCACAGTCAGAATTGGAAACAAGAATACCAAGGCATAAAATGTTTTACTAGTAGAATATATGAAACATAATCTTCTAAGTGTGATTCAAATGTGTGACCAAGGCCATAAAGTTACTTTCGATTCACAAAAGTGCGAGATAAGAAAAGGAGGTTCAGGAAAATTGATTGCAACAATTGCAAGAACTTCAAGCAACATATATGTACTAAATGAAATTGGAAATTAAAAGTGTTTTCTAGGAAAGGAAGATGAAATTTAGATATGGAATAAAAGAATGGGTCACATACACTTTTATAACCTTGTCAAAGTCAAGAAAAATGAAGCAGTTAGAGAAATTCCCCAGATTACGAAACCAACCAACACTTTATGCAAGCATTGTCAACAAGGAAATCAAACAAAGACCATGTTTAAATCAAAAGAATATTCAATGACAAGACCACTAGAAATTGTGCATGCTGATCTAGTTGGACCAACTACAAAAAATGGTTTAAAACACGAGAAATAATTTATGTTATTAGTTGATGATTATACAATAATGATTGTAGTTTGCTTTCTCAAGAATAAGTTAGAAGATTTTGAAAACTTCAATGTCTACAAGGAAATGGTTGAAAATGAAATGGATTCAAAAATCAAATGTTTGAGATCTGATAATGGAGGAGAGTTCACTTCAAAGGAATTTATGGACTACTGCAACAAACATGGAATAAAAATGCAAGTCTCTGTTTCTAGGACACCTCAAAAGAATGGAGTTGTTGAAAGAAAGAACATGACATTATAGGAAATGGCTCGAACAATGTTAATGGATTCCAAATTGACAGATATCTTTTGGACACATGCAGTGCATACATCGGTTCACATTGAAAACAAAGTAATGCTCAGAAAAACCACTGAAAAAAATCCCTACGAGCTATGGAAAGGAAGACCAACAAATGTGAATCACTTCAGAGTATTTGGAAGCAAATGCTACATCAAAAGAGAAGATGGCAGAATGGGAAAGTTTGACTCTCATGTGGACAAAGGAGTACTTATTGGTTACTCAAGTGCAAGAAGCGCATACAAGTGTTACAATCTGAGGTTGAACAAAGTTGTGGAAAGCATCAATGTAACAATTGATGAAACAGGTGGACAATAATTAAAGTAAGAAGAAAATGAATCAATGGAACAACTTTACGAGGAAGAAGAAGAAGATGAAGAAGAAGTAGAAGGGGAAGATGAAGAGGATCAGACAGAAGTAGGAGAGAAAGTTCAACAAGTGCCTCCAAAGACACCTAGCAAACGAGTACAAAAAAATCATCCTTCAGATCAGATTATCGGAAACAAAGACGCAGGAGTTGAGACTAGAAGAAGAATCCGTTCACCAGAACAAACACACCTAGCACTCTCATCTACAATTGAACCAAATAGTTTTGATGAGGCCAACAAGGATGAATTTTGGAATAAGGCCATGTATGGAGAATTGGATCAAATAGAGAAGAATGACACTTGGGAATTGGTTCCAAGACCAAAGAATAATAATGTTATTGGCACAGAGTGGGTATTCAAAAATAAATTGAATGAAGATGGACAGGTTATAAGGAACAAAGCTAGATTGGTATGTAAAGGATACACACAGGTTGAAGGAATCGACTTTGAAGAGACATTTTCTCCAGTTGCCAGAATGGAAACAATCTGATTGCTCCTAGATTATGCATGCTCCAAGAATATTATAGTGTATCAGATGGACCTAAAATCAACTATTCTGAACGAGGAACTTGAAGAATAAGTCTGCATTGAACAACTAGAAGGATTTCAGTTGTCAGAGAATGCAAATTATGTGTGTAAATTGATGAAGGCCTTGTATGGTCTAAAATAAGATCTTAGAGCATGGTACTCTAGACTGGATAAATATCTACAACAGGCAGGGTTTAGAAAATGAAGTGCAGACAACAAACTCTACATCAAGGTAACTCAAGATAGTATTTTATTAATTGAAGTTTATGTTGATGGTATTATTTTTGCAAGCAATGATGACATGTTCAACCAAAATTTTTCAAAGGATATGTAGAATGAATTTGAAATGTCATTACTAGGAGAACTATCTTTCTTTCTGGGTCTTCAGATACGTCAAAGCAACCAAGGAATTTTTATTTCTCAGACTAAGTATATAAGATAAATGCTAAAGAGGTTCAGAATGGAAGATTGCAAACCATTTACCACTCCTATGAAAACCAGTTGCAAGTTGAGAAACGATGATGATTCAAAGTCTACAGACCAGAGGCAATACATGTCGATGATTGACAACTTACTATATGTGACATCATCTAGACCAGATGTAATGCAAACAGTTGGACATGTGGCATGATTTCAAGTAGCACCAAAGGAATTACATGTATTAGAAGTGAAGAGGATTTTTAGATATCTCAAAGGAACATAAGAGTTTGTATTATGGTATCCAAAAGGAAAGGATCTATCACTTATTGACTACAAAGATGCAGATTGGGCAGGTTGCATTGATGACCAACAAAGCACCAGTGGAGCAATGTTCTATTTGGGTGAGTGTTTAGTATCATGGCTAAGAAATAAACAATAATCAATATCCTTATCTACAGTCGAGGCAAAGTATATTGCAACAACAACATGTTGTACATAGGTTCTATGGATGAAACAAAATTTGAAAGTTATACAGGTTGAGTATGATGAGCCCATTCCAATCTATTGTGATAATACAAGTTCCATCAGTATCTCAAAGAACCCGGTGATGCACTCCAAGAGGAAGAACATTCCAATAAAGTATCACTTTCTATGGGAACAGGTTGTAGAGAAGAACATCAAAGTTGAATATGTGGGCACAAAAGAACAAGTGGCAGGCATCTTTACAAAACCACTTCCAATGGAATCCTTTGAGTATCTTCGCCAGAGACTCAGAGTAATTTCTACTACAAAATGAATTATTTTGAATGATTATCTTATATGTCTTATATTTACATGAGGAAGCACCATAAAGAGGACAATTAAGGTCAGAAGATCAGTTTTAGGAAGATTTCAGTCAGGGGGAGTATCCCCAAGGACAATTTAGTTAGGGGAAGCAGACTCGAATGGAAAGATACATTTTCCATTGATGATAAAGGGAGAGAGATTTATCAGTTGCAGAGCACAGAGGCATGGTTACAGGGGGAGTGATGGTCACATGGGGAGCATGAGTGATATGACTTTAGTATTGCATGACATGACTTCAGTATTGCATTAGAGTGTTTCCATCAATGCCAAAGGGGGAGATTGTTGATTAATTGGGTTGGTTGTCATTGGTTTCAACCCTTGAAGAAAGTCTGGTAGCGAATTACGATAGCACAAAGGTTTGGGTAATGGACCCAAGTTTGTTTTATGGATAATGGTATGATTTTTGATATATTTACATGTAAGACTATTCTAGATGGATAGTAGATGTCATGCTATTTCCGGTGGTATGTTGAACATCACATAACTCTTCATGGTTAGAGATTTATGGCCATGTGAATTTGGAGAACCCTAATGAGTCATCTAGAAGCCACAAAAAGTCAAAGTGTTTGCAAAATAAATTATTTAAATAATAAGTTAATGGAGAACTCCCTAAAATAAGGAAAGTGGGATGCTACATGAAAGTATAAATACGAGGCAAGGCTCTCTCATTTAATCACACTTGAACACATTGAATATCTTTTGTTGTGTAAGGCCTATTGCAAGTACTCAATGATACATTTGAAGTTGCAAAAGTCTAAGGTAGTACGAAGGGTTGACGACGAAAGTTTCAGAATTACAACGAATACTAAAAAAACCTAATTTTTGAGGTGTATGCAGGCTTATAGTGTATTAGGGTGCGTACATACATGGGGTGATAGTGTATTAGGGTGCGTACATACACGAGCTGACAGTGAATTAGGGTGTGTACATGTGGGTAAAGCCATGGAAACTTGAGAAGATAAAGATGTAGAGGTTCTAGATTCTGAGATCAAACTCCCAAGAAGGTATACAGTGCTCAGATACATCATATCTATCCATTGGTTCAAAAGGTATGTCTTATTTCTATGAATAGTTGGATTTTGATGTATGCATGAGAGATGGTTATGGAGATTTGAGGATTCTCTCTAGAGAGACTAGTGGCTGCATGGGATCTTCTGTATAATTCAGATCTACAGAAATATAGTGTTGGTATATTTTTCATTGATACTTCTTATTAGAGTTGAGGCACATCTTGTATTTCTTGACATATGGCTAAGGGTTTTTGTGGTACATGGTTGAGAGCTTGTATTTGTGAAGTGGTTGATGTATTGAGAGGTTGAATATCAAAAAGGGTTTGATATCTAGATCATGTGAGGGTTATTATACTTGTTCATGATTACACACACTTATATGGTACATGACTAGAGAGAGATATAGATGCTTCGGATGAAGGTTATGTATGAGGATGCATGCACATGGTACAATTATAGTCTGGATACAATGATAGGTTACAGATCTATGTGAAAGAAGTTGTAGAGGATCAGAAGTTTTCAAAAGAAAGAAACCCTAGTTTTCTTAAGGCATACACAGGCTGCATAATATATAGGTTGCGTACATACGCGGGCTGCATAACAAATAGGGTGCATACATACGCGTGCTGCATAAATAGAGGTCACTTATTTGTTGTATTTGGTTGATACATGTTCAGTTCAGGTACATATTGATTGCATGTAAATTGTACAGGTTGGCTATAGGTCAATGGTACAGGTTGGTACAATTGTACAATGGTATATCTCACAGTGATAGTGTGACAGTGGTTCCATCATTTTACTTCTATGTCAGGGAGGTTGGATGAGGCAAGGACAGGTGGTTGTAGCCACCTTCCGATTGTAGACAGAGAACATAGGGGGTTGTAGCCAAATAATTGGGGAGTTGGAGATTCCCTCAGGTTGTAGCCTGAGAAACTAGGGCTTTGGAGCCTCCTTCTAGTTGCAGTTGGAAAACAAAGGGTTTTGGTGCTTCTAATGAATGTAATTCTTCAAGACATATAAGAAAAAACATTCCTTGGTTTTCTTCCTCTTTAGGTTTCTATGTAAAAACACTGGTGTACTATGTATGTGTATGATCGATCATTTTTTAATTGTTTATTTACTCTGCAAATATTGGATGATAATTCTACATTGATATAACACTTGCATTATATGGTTAAAAATGATTAAATTTCTCTATTACCAATTCACCCCGCCTCTCAGTAATCCAACAGAACTAGCTGCTCCTATACATCATCTTCTTCCACTACATTATACATTACCGATATTCATCTTGGATCATATCTAACAACACATGAACAACCCCCTCTATCTGGAACCTTTGAGTAAAATACATGTTCGCATTGACTTGGAAGAACATAGGGATCTAATCCTAGTTCAAAATTCCTTGTATTAACCATGGTAAATCCATTAGTATGTTGATTAACATTTCTATTAGGATAACGTTCATTCATTCGTATCTTGTACCATTTGACATCGAACATAACTAATTTGAAGGATTTAAAGTCACACTCAAGTATATCATCCAAAAAACCATAGTATTGATTTTCAAAGACTTCTGGATGTATGAAACTTCTAGAGGAAACATTAGTAACTTGAAATACTGTAGTTATGCCACTATCATAAGTTTTCATCTTTTCATCCAACTTTTTGATGCAAAATTTGCGGCCATTGCACCACATAGCATTGTGGTGTTTCCACTGAAATATGTAAGACACTTAAAAACTACATTGTCAATTGATAAACATATTTATATTTGGAAATTATGCAAATTTATAAGAAAAAAAACACGCCACATACATCAATATAGTATTCAAAAAAACTAAATAGTATGGGTGAATATGCTTTCTTGTTTATCTTTTAAACCACATGCTAAATCAATTTCGCTCTGTGTAAGATTGGTATCTACTTTACATTGAACTTATTTGACCAATGTAGCCACACCATACCATGATAACCTACCATTATTATATTGTATACATCGTTCAATCCATACCTTCATCCAATAAAGATTGTTTGCAATGTATAAATATATTGCATCCCACTCTCGACCAGCTGTATTTAAATAAACCAATTCACATATAATACCTTACCATGGTATACCTTCATAATAATGGATTATGTAGGAAGAATAAAAATTAAATAAGTACGATATACATAAAACCAAAAAATTAAATGTATTATAAATCCCCACCATATACTTACATGTCACTTTCCTCATTCTACCTTTCCCCAATAGGTGATCCCCTTCAAATTTGTTGATGTAGTTTACATCCCAAATGTGATCCACATTAATACTTGAATCTATATTAGGAAGATATTGAGTAATATAAACCATGGTTTGATATACCATATATCCCTCTACTATAGAACCCTCATGATATTCCCTTTTTCTAACCAAAACCTTCAATGATTTCAAGTGCCTCTCAACCATCCACATTGACCTTGTGTGTACAGGTCCACACTTTTCAATCTCATCAACTTGGTGTACGAGGTAGTGTTCTTGTGCATTGAAAAATGTTAGAGGTAGATACTTTTTCATTTCACACATTTGACAAGGAATTTGTAATCTCCAATACTTTATATCTTCTTCATATATTTCTTTAGATGACAACCATCTTCAAAAAATGCAAACAAATCACTTGTTTCAAAAAAAAGTATATAGTACTAGATTACAAGTAAAACACATGCAGTCAAATATAAGTTGTACAACGAGTTGACCAAATTACACTTTGCATATAAATCACCACTTACCTCATGTATTTTCCAAGATCATATATAACTTGTTTGACATTGTTGTCAAAGTTGTCTAGGAGAGATATAGGTAGAACATACTGTAACATAAAAAATGAATCATTATTTATTCCCAAATTAGTAGAAAAAAAAAACACAAACAATATGTTTCACCAATATAGAAATATATACACCAAAATAATTACCTTAGTCAAGGTATGCTAATCATGAGTTTTTACCCCACCTAATTCACCTTTCTTTGTTAGGATATTCTTTATGTTTGAAGAAAATCTAGTGGGAAATTTAATTTTTTCAATAACCTCTTTTACATCCTTTCTTTGTTTCTCTGTCAATAACCATGGAAGGGTGCTTATGTTTTGTGTTGGAGAAATTTCTATTTTCAACACACTAGTTCATTGGGAGTTAACTAACTAGTTCTATTTTAGACTTTCTATTTAGACAATCACTGTTATGCATGCATGCATTCCTAAGGAAATCTAACTGCTTGATTGATTTTCTTAATTATGGAATGTTATGCTCTATATATGAGTGTATTCCACTCATTCATTGTATCATATTGATCATCATATGGATCAATCATTCATTCATTGATCAACTCATTGGAGTAGTGTGAATATATTTTCTCATTCTTCCATATTGAATCTCTCATCCTTTCTTGATAATATTTGTTTGTAATTTCTTTAGATAGTATCCTGTACATGTTTAGATGAAACATTGACATGGTATTAAAGTTATGATGCTTGGAGCAAGCCAGACAAGCCAAAGAATAAGGAAAATCATAGTTTCATCGAGCAAAATCCATGGTCGTACCTTTCTGCAGTGATTTCTCCCAAAATATTATCTTTCTGAGGAAATTAACCATGAAATAAGTAAATCGACCCATTCCACAAGTGGGTATTCAACTGTTTGGAGAAATTCCTCACTGTTTTCTCAGAAAGGAAGCCGGAAGATCGCCTCTTGAAACCGATATGAATCTGTGATCGTACCTTTCTCTAGTGATGTTTCCCAAAATGTTAACTTTTCGAGGTAACGACCAATGTGGGAAGTAAATTGACCCATTGTGCAAGTGGGTTTTCAACCATTTTGTGAAATTCCTCACGGTTTTCTCCGAAAGGAAGCCGAAAGATCACCTCCGGAAATTGATACACGTTTTCCATCTGATGTGCCGTTTCTACAATGATTTCTTAGTTTTTCACTTGCAGATTGAGAGTAAATTTTAGGGGTTCTAATACACACTGGGAGAGATGGATACAAAACCTATTCTAAATTCAAACTTGGTGGTAATCCCCACACCATACAATTATTTTGATTGAAATCCCAAGGATGAATTCCAACTTAGAAGGAGAGGACTGCACAATTTGACGATCGGGACAAAAACATAACTTACATCAACAATTGAGAAGACCAGATGGGAGAACTGAAAGGATGAGGCCACATGAATTATTCTTGAATTGATCTCAACTGATTTATGGTTTCATGTTGCCACATACAAGACTCCAAACACGATCTGGATCACCTTGGAAAGTCTCTTTGGCAAGCAAGATCATATGAGAGGTCATATGCTTGAGGTAGAGTTGAATACCTTGGATCCTAAAAGTTTTGATAATTTGTAGGATTTCTTTACCAAGTTTAAATCTTTGATATTGAGCTTCACATCTTGTGGTATTGATAAGTCTACATAAGTAGACCAACTTAGTCTAACAATCTTGGCTAAGCTAGGACCAAAACATGCTATTTATGTCTCCACTTTCCATCATGACATATATATCTTAGGAACAAATTGGAATATGCCTACCATGAATCAATTCATTGATTCTATCACACATGAGCAGGAAAAAATCATTTAGATGGGCCTAATCAGGGATGCCAAAGCACATGCACTCACCATGCATGATGGAAAATGATCATCCAAACATAACGTAAAGGAGAAACCGAACAAGAATGAGGGATATTCCAAACCCTTCAATGATTCTTCAAGTTCCAAAGACTCTTCAGATTCCATGAAGAAGAAGAAGGGAAATCAATGCACTTACTGCAATAAACCGAATCATGAATAATTGACATGCATGAAGAAACAAATCGATCTTATGGCACATATACTTCAACAAAACAATCTTGGAAACTTCATTCCAGAAGGATTCAAGAAGCATAAGGAAGAAGATCCTTCTCTTAAGAAAGGTAATCATCATGCTCTTGTTGCAATTAATTCCTCATCTGATTCATGGATTATATATTCTGGTGCAACACATCATATGGAAATGAAAATGACAGTTTTCACTTCTTTTAGTTCATTCTCAAGACCCCCTATTCTCATGGGGGATGATACTCTAGTAGCAGTAACATGAGAGGGAAGAGTGGATATTCATAATGACAATTTTGAGATTTTTTTACATGTTCCAAATCTTTCTATGAATTTTCTCTTAGTTTATCATATCACTCAGAAAGGTAAAAAGGTTGAATTTACATTAGATTCAGTTTATGTACTTGATATGCGTGACAATTCCATTATTGCAATTGGTGAGGTTGATCAAAAATCAAGGTTGTATGAATTCAATAAATTTTCTGACAATGACTCCTCTTTACTACTTACACAAAAGGAGAGTACTTTGCATGAACCTCCAATGCAACATACAAATACTCTTTTGCTTCCATTAGTTTCAAACATCAAAGATGATTCCATACACTCATATTCTGTACATGTAAATGAGAAGGTAGTATAGCCAGATAAGAATCTAACATCGAAGCTTCAGTAGATGCCCAAGAGTGAACGATTCACACTTTAGGAAACAAGGGTCCTTGTAGGGAATCCATTAGATTCAAGGAGGAATTGATCTCATAATGAGGATCCTTCTCATGTACTTACAACTTCTGAACCAACGATGCCCATGCATTTATATATGGTTCAATATTTTGATCCACAGACCTATAGTAAGGCTGTGGGAAATCCATTATGGCAAGCAACCATGCAGAAGGAGTATGCCTCACTCCTAGAGAATTAGACTTGGGATCTGGTTTCACTTCCATCAATAAGGAATATTTTTAGGTGCATATGGGTCCACATTATCAAGAGGTACAAGTCTGGACATGTTTCCAAAGGACTTCATCAGATCCATAAATATTTATAAATATTCATGAAGAATTTTAATGAGCAGAATTTTCAGACTTTGTGGGATCATCTTGGAGTGAAGAACACAGTTTCATAGCAACTACCTTTTCTTCTTTTGATGCATTATCTTTTTAGGAGGGGTTTTGTTCCCACGTGGTTTTTCGTGTTTCCTCATTTTTATTCAGTGTTCATTAGTTTAATTGTACATGAGTACCTAATATGGCCCAGTAGCTGGGACTCATTTCTTACTCCATAGTGATGTTCATGGGGGTGTTGGAGAAATTTCTATTTTCGACACACTAGTTCAGTGGGAGTTAATTGACTAGTTTTATTTTAAATTTTCTATTTAGACCCTCACTATTACACATGCATACATTCCTAAGGAAAACTAAATGATTGATTGATTTTCTTAATTATGGAATGTTCTACCCTATATATGAGTATATTCCACTCATTCATTATATCATATTGATCATCATATGGATCAATAATTCATTCATTTATCAACTCATTGGAGTAGTGTGAATATATTTTCTCATTCTTCCATATTGAATCTCTCGTCCTTTCTTGATAAGCTTTGTCTGTACTTTCTTTAGCTAGATCTTCTGTGCAGTTTTTAATGAAACATTGACATTTTGGTTGTCTTCATTTCTATTTTATTGACTCACACTTTACATTGCATGATTGGACTCAATGTCATTACAAATCTTCACAATTTTTCTTTGTCGCTCCTTCCATCGAAGATTCGCCATAACGTTTCTGTTACATTCTTCCCGATGTGCATTGTATCAAACAAATGAACAATTTCTAGGTGCTCATAGTAGGGGAGTCTATTGAATTATATTGGATACATTTTCATTCCTCGTGAAAGCGCCCCATTATTATTGCCTTCATGACGACCTTCAAGGTGAAGCATATGAATTAAAGATATTTCAACAATACTTGTCAATTGGTACAATGAAAAAAATGAAATAAAAATAAAAATATTCCAAACATTTCATGTATGATATACATAGATGATTTGATCTAATATACCTTGATGATTTCTATTATATTGCAAATTCCATAGACAAGGTGTTAGTCTCCGTGGTTTTAATCCAATCTCTTCTTTCCCATTGAAAAGATGTTTCTCGATACTTCGATACCTATGGTTCTCAGAGAGGAAGTACCTATATTCATCAAACACCTCCTTTCCTAAAATTATCGAACGACAAGATTTCATCTTAGGACCACAAACTTGACTTGAAAATTTACCCTTTGTTTGAAGACCTGCAAAAAATGGATTAAATTTTATATCAATTAATTGAATATGTTTAATGAAGGGATTATATAAAAAACATGCATGATATGAACTTCATAAAATTAAACACTATATATTAAAGTGCACTGTAACATTATAACATACCAAAAAAATGTGTTATCTCTGGGGCATAGTGAATTGTCCATACAAGAATTACATGGAATTTAAATTCCCTTTGCGCACCTACTAGTCTAGAGATATCATACATAGTGATGCCCTTCCATAACTCTAGTAACTCGTCGATAAGAGGCTCAATATATACATTCATATATTTGTCTTGGTACTTACCTAATAAAAAAATATCAAATGTAATTATAAGACATAATTGAACATATATGAGTAAACAAAAAAATATAAGACATAATTATGAAACAAACAAGACAAATGAGATGTTACTGTGTTAAAAAAAAATTATTCTAAGCAAATACTTGGAACAATCATTGCCAACATTATGTGCTCCCTCTTTATTGACATCCATGAAGGAATGCTATTGTTGATAACAAAAACAGGCCACACCGAGTAAGTAGATCTGAGCTCTCCAAATGGATTGACACCATCATCTACCAATGAAAGCCTAAGAGTACGAGGTTCATCTTTAAAATGTGGCCATATTTCCTCTATCTTC
>ML832487.1:83398-101528 GCA_009831015.1 Picea engelmannii | reverse complement strand
AATACTAGAGCGTAGTGTACTTCGCAGCTAGTGGTTCGGATGGCTCAATTTCAGGGAAGGTCGCTCCTTCCGGCATCTCCCAATTAATGAAGGTGATGAGGATCAACAACCAACTGAAGTGGAACTCATAGCCCTGATCCTGAGCTTCGTGAAAATATTTTTCTAACTAGTTGACGTGGTATCTCACCCAGTTCATTTGTATCCCTTCCACGCATTTTCCTGCGAGGTCAACAACAAACCCCATGACTTGCATGGGTTTGTTTTTCCTAACTAGCTTACTAGAAATCAACTGGAAAGTTACACATACTGTGCCATTCTGGATGGAGGCTACCTTGTAGCCCCGCTTCCCCTTTTCCACATCACCATAGGTGTCTTTTTTTTTCTGTGCCAGGGCACGATCTCCATCCTTCCCTGGGTAAAAGTCTTGTGGGTTTGGTCCTTGCATGCTTAATCTAGTGATCCTATGGATCAACGCTAGATCTATGGTGATGCATCTGTCTAGCCATAGAGAACTTCCATGGAAGCATGAAAGTAGGAGCTTAACACACACGTTAACCTCCTGATACCTTCCAAAGTGTGGTAAATTCATCACATTGAGGATCATGGATCTCGCGATGTCCATGGTCCATGGCTGGGGGATTATCTTCGACTTCTTCCCCTTTGTCTTGGTCAAATAATTATGAGGTGTGAGCATTCTGTATTTTTTGCGATCGCCTAAGTTATAGTCGCTGATATTCAATGTCAGAACCTTATTCAGCTGTGGTTTGCCTACACGTATCTGCTTCAGGAGGTACGCAGTAATCAATGTGTAGTTGAAGTCCCTTGGGATGCTGTCATGACTCACCATGCCAGAAAGAGGTGGGATGTAGTCGGGTAGGATTGATGGGATGAGCTTCGCATTTATTAAGTCATCACAATGCTTGATTTGTTTCTCTGTCACAACTCAGGATGGTCTAGATCCACGAGCAGTCGACGAGGATGCTTGCACTCCTCTCGTCGACGAGGCTTGAACTCCTCAGGACATGACCTTATCAACCATGAGGTCTATGAGGATCTCTTCAACAGATTTTTTTACTATGTTAATATCATTTGACATGCATGCTCGAGATCAGGTATCTCAGGTCAGTCATTGAATACTGAAGGTAATAGAACATGTGGCACGATCTCAATAGGAACAACGCGATAATAATGAATTCTATGTGGGCTCGGATACAATTCGAAAAAGTGTTCTCAGTGCAACATCAATGGGATAAATAGATAACATCCTAATGGATCCATCCAACGGGTAGAAATGCCTCAATCAATGCAATTCTATCCATTATGGCGTGGTCCCAACAGTCCAATGGCGAACATTTCAGCAATAACTACGTTTCTAGATGTTCTCGAGCGTCGGTCTAATCGGTCGGGATGCCTCCAACGGTTATATCACTCTGCCATGGTGAACTGCCAATCTGTGTTTTTTTGATATGCCTACGAGGTTCAAGTTCTGTATACCTTCCTTTTGTGAAGTCCTTTCTCGTACCTCTTGTAATTTTTCTAGCTTAGCTTTCTTCTTAATGAGATTTCTAGCCTTCTTCCCTGTGATCTGAGTTACTGGGTTCCTCTTTCCATTTTGATTATTTTCTGTACTTAACACAATAACTTCATGCTAATGATATTATTTCATAGGGTTCGAAGGTAATAATTCTTCTGGAGTAGATACTCTGCTCTCTTACATGGACAGGTGTTTCAAGTCTTCCTGCATTCTTTCAACTTCGACAACAAAGTTTTTGGCCCTAAGCTGCTTTGAATTGTCCTTCTGCTCTTCTATTAAGCGCGCTATTCTCCTGGCCATGAAATCCCTTAGTTCTTTATTTTTTTGTTCTACAACTTCTTCTTTTTCTTTTCTTCAGATCTAATCTTTCTCAATCCATGTCTTTCCTAGAAAAAGAGCAAAGGGGTTGTTGTTCTCAAAAAACTTAATGACCTCAAATTCTTCCTCTATCAAAGATCCATGAGCACTCATAGGTATCTGGGTAAGTCTTCCACATAGGGATATCAATTTTCCTTTAAACAATCTTATTCCTCCCAGTGAAGGAACCATAGCTAGCTTTCCCAAAATTTCCCAAGTTCTTTTTGTCATGATATTCACTTGTGTTTCTACATCCAATACACAGTCTATGTTGAAATCTCCTATTCTTGTTTCTATGCACTCTCTCTCTTTTAAGATCTATGATAAACTGGTGTCTCTATGATCATTCAGTGTTTCTTTCATCTATAATAATATAGCCTCTAATTCTTTCATATTGTTAGTCTCTTGGCCTTCCTCAGGGTTTTCTTGTCATAATTTCATCTTTTCAACTTTAGCAATCATTCTAGGGAAATCCAGTACTTCATGGTCCATAGCTTTACAACATAGACAACTAGGGCCTCTACCAAGGAATTCCTTAGCAAGATGTCCCGGTCTCCTGCAACTATAGCAAAGATTTAATCCCATTTTTCTCTTAAACGATCCCCAACCTTTCTTGTACTGCGCACTGGGATCACAATGATGAACCCGTAAAAAATTCTTTCTAGTATCCTGGATCCACTTGTTAGTCCAAAAATTATTTCTATGCATAGGAATAACATATCTATTTATATCATACCTTCTTTCTCCTAACTGTGCCCTAGTATCTAGACTAGGACCAAATCTATTAAACATACCTAGATCCATTCTTTTGAAACAAAAATTTTCCACTTATCTTACCTTTATTAGAGCACAAAGATTTAAGATCTTACCTCTTTTCTTCAGATCAGACTTATTTTCTTAGCACAAAGTTTCACAAATCAAGTAGAGTGTTGCGCACTAGGGAAATAGATCTACGCACAAAGATTTATCTTTTCTTCAGTTCCCAACAATCACAGTTTCAAGTCCCAGCAACGGAACCATTTGTTGGCACAGGGGTAGACTATGGGTTCAACGCTTCAACAATGCACCACTAAAACCCTAACTATCAGCCCTTTCGGCAACACATGGGAAGCAGATGAAGTCTCACCCGAGGTAGAGGTAGGGGGGTTGTAGGACTCATTGCAACCTAGCTGGGACATAGATCTATGATTACCACACTTAACAGAGAGCTGGCAGTTAATATCATTAGTATCTAACTCTTATTCACATTGCATGTGTAAACCCTAATTTCAAAGCAACGCAGTATTCAATGATATCTAACACATTCAAGAACTTAGCACATATAAGAAGATCAGAGCTGGCATTGCTTCACATTACTAAGCACTAAGATACTATATTGGATGCATATAACATACATAAAGGCTAAGCACTAAGCATAAATCACATCAATCACACACAACAACCATAACATAGGATATACGTGGTTCACCCTGAGCGTGGGGCTACGTCCACCAACTCTTCTTCTTCTTTATTATATTTTGTCAATCTCCTTACATGAACAGAGCATCAAAACCTACTCCACATAGGACAGGATATCTACGTGCACCTCGCCAGATCCTCCTTCCTCGAGTTAGGTACAACACAGAACCTTTCTTACAATTACTTGCACTCAGTTCTGCAAGTTCTCACTACACAATATGCACAGAGCTAACTTAATCACATAGATCCAACTACTTACATTTCTTGCACTTAGCACAACACTTATTGTCTCTCTTCTTACATTGCCTGGCTTTCTATTTATACTTTACAAAAAGTCCTAAACATGGGTAAAAACCCATGGGCCGACATCACATGCCCGTTAAATAAACCCTAAACCCAAAAATCCCTGAAAAGGGGGCGAGATCCCACGATCTCCGCTTCACCTTGGACTCTGCCTTCGACCAGCCTGTTGAAGTCCCAAAATTGGTCAAACATAACCCAAGTTCTCCAAAACATGGTTAAGGGCCAACAACCTTCCTTAAAACGTGCCACTTCCTTGTATGCCTTGACCACTTGAGGTAGTATGTGTGGTATCCTCTCTATGTTGTCTCTGATAGTTTCCTTGTAGATATATAATGTTACATTAGTGTCCATCTGGCACGCCTTATGTGTAGTGTACCAAAGATTCTGATAGTACGAAGTTAAGCAATGATTCTCTTTGAGGCCAAAAAATTGGTTTTCATTCAGCTCTCTCCAAGATGATAGCACAATTAGGATAAATAACTAAGAGTAGTGGAATTCCCCCCCCTTGTCCTGTGCTTCCTTGAAGTCAATAAAGAATTGGTTCAAAAA
The DNA here is from genome assembly GCA_009831015.1 of Picea engelmannii. Lineage (NCBI taxonomy): Eukaryota > Viridiplantae > Streptophyta > Pinopsida > Pinales > Pinaceae > Picea > Picea engelmannii. The sequence continues at coordinate 97,327 of ML832487.1, read as the reverse complement.
AAATGTTTCCTAGTTCATCTGGACAACTTATACACATCATTCTATAACTACTATAATCGTTGCTAGGACTTGATCTTTTCTGCATTTCCTCAATATTTTACAGGGTAAGGCTTGCATCACAAACCTTACCATTGGGTCACATACTCTAGTGACATCCAGACTACGTTTTCAATGGAATGTATGAAATTTTTCTTTCATTCTCTCAATAAGATCTTTCTCATTCTTCTTATAAAAAAAACAAGGATGTAGGGTCTTGTCCCTGCGATGGAAGACCTGTAATGTGCACTATCAAAATAGAGTCAATGGATATTTTCCTATCAAGCCACGAGTATCCTCTATGCACACAACTTAGAAGCATTTTCACCCATGCGTTGATCTCCTGGCTTCATCCAAAATGTGGTATGTCAAATAGGTTTAGAAGACCTACTTTCTCCAACCCCCTAGCTCACACGTGTAGTTCTATGAGGATCATGTGGGTTTTAGAATGGATGGATTTCATCAGAAACTTATTGGGCACAAGAACTAGGAACTTATTTTCGTCAGTGATATCATGGTCAACGTATTTCAAATTTTTATAGCCCTAAATTTCTCTACACATCCATACCTGGCCTTTGGCCCTCTTACTTGCATTTTTTGCCAAGTCATCACTCAATTGCTCTTCTAAAAACCCCATTTTTTGAATATGCATGCACCCTGCACCAATACTGCCCACATACATACATTTGTTTCACCACTACAGCTCGCGTATGTACACATGTTGCACCACTACAACCCGCGTATACTTGCAAAAGTTGCAAGGAATTCGTTGAGATTATGAGATATTGGGTAGTTTCCCAACTAATCCACCACCTATATCCCGTCACCCAACTGAATAACCATCATTTTCCCATATAATAGGAGGTGTTGGGGTCTCATTCCACATCTAGACATAATAACAATGAAACTCTTCCTGTTTCACATCCCCTCCTTGCCCCAAGTAATTGTAGCCCTTTTGTGAGAATTGCCTCAGAATTCCCCAATTTGTCCTTCTTCCTCCATCAGAAACCCATTTCATTTATCAAGAATAAGGTTGAGAGGAGAATCCATACAGAGGTGCAATTGGAGCTTGGTGAAGAGAATCCCAGACTAGGTTCGTGGAGTAGTAGCTGGCTTTGGTTGTAAGTGGTCATTGTATTATCAATAAAAGAAGTACCATTCCAAATGTCCCAAATGCTCTTGACGCTTCTTAGTTAAGAACTTTATGTCATGGGAATCATGTTGATGTTCCTTTGTCAACAAAGTCTTCTCCTCCTCCTTCTCATATCTCTGGTGAAAGTATAGTTACTAGTAACCGAAGGTCTAAATGAAATAGAAAGAGGAAGAATAGGAAGAAGAAATCACCAACCTCTGTAAGTCATGTTGCATATAGTTCCTCAACCTTTACAAGTCATGTTGAAGACCAACACCCAGCCTCTGCAAGTCATGCTTGGGGAAATCACCCAATCTCTGCAAGTCATGTTGGGGGAAAAATTCCAGTCACTGCTAGTCATACTGGAAATAGGTCTATAGCCTCTACGAGTCATGTTATCGACCAATAACCAACCTCTGCAAGTCATGTTGGAGATGTGCAACCAACCACTGCTAGTCATGCTGGGGGAATTTATTCTATTGAGAAACCTAGATGGATAGGATGTAAGCCTAAGTTACCTTGTAAGCTATGCAAGGGATATCACCTTACTCATTTATTCCCTGGCCTTCCAGAGGTACGAAGATTGTGGTCCCTATCTACAAGCTCTTCTAATTCTGAGTCTTCTGAGGTTTCCTCACAGTATAGTCAGCCTTTGGTTGATGAAGTGGTCGTGTCGATGGTATCTTTGCCTGATCCCACTCCTCTTTTTGTGGGAGATGTGCCTGTAGACCATGTTGTCTCGCAACCTATTCATGTAGTGGTTAAGAAAGTGGTCACGCTGATGCATTCTTCGGCTAATCCCACTCTTCTCTTGGAGAGTGTCAAGTATACAAAGTGGTCATGCTGATGCAATCTTTTTTTAGCATTTTCAGTTCAGTACTCTCAAAACAAGGTGTTGAAGGAAAATCTCCTTGTGGACAGGTAGATCTCCTCAAAGAGATAGACTCTTAACTCTAAGACAGAAAGTGCTTATCATGGTCACTGACTTCATTTTAGATCTAGGTGGACTAGTGTGTGAGGAGGAAGGATAAAATAAGTACCTTTTACCAGCGTTTGTCCTTGCATGCTCCAAGTTGAGCTCCAATCTTTCACTCCTTGATGAATCCTGTAGACAAACAAAGTAAGACCACTTCCTACTCTACCAAGATTAGTCCAAAATAGGTCTATCTACTAAAGAGACAAATTCATGTGAGATTGAACACGAATTAGAAAGAAATAGGACAAGCAAATTATATTAATGAGGACAAAACATTGCTTACAGCCATAGATGAATTGCAATGGTTTTGTCAAGTCCTCCTTGTCTGCCCCTTGCTCAAAAGATCCATGATACAAATGATGACAACTTCACTAATTGCTCCCTATGAGATCATAGGTCTCTTTCTTCCAAAATATCTCTGTTCCAGCACCACTTATGAGATCATAAGTTTGGTGTGATTCTCCCTTTCCAGTTCCCTTTCACCATTAGAAATCTTGCTTATATAGCCTTGGAAAGGCTTTAACCACTTGAGATATCCTTGGGGAAGTTGAGGATTTGCCTCCTTCAGTTGAGGATCTTCCCTAAGATCATGGATGGACTAGGGATTTGAGCTCAATTTCCTTCTAAGAATAAAAAGATCCTTCCCCCATTCATCTCAACAACTCAATTATTACCTAAAATAGGTAGCACTCCCTCAAAAGGGCACTCAGAGCACTATAGCACTCCCTAGTAGGCCTTAGGGGAGCGCCAACGCTCCTGAGGGTAGGAGTGCTCCTGTAGAAGGGCCAAAGAGCTTTATAACGCTCCCAGATAATGTAAAGGGGAGCGCCAGCACTCCCAGAAGAGGTATAGGGGAGCGCTCCCCTCCAAAAACTCAGTTTTTGAGGTGCTTTCAGATGGCAAAAGGTTTGTAAGCCTGCTGACTCATTTCTCCTCTTCCAAATCAAATATTTGAGGTGTTTTAAGTGTCCTCCTCATGTCGTTATAGGCACGACATAGGCATCATGGCAGCATGATTTCTTTGACACTTGCGACACTTGTGAACAACATGCGACACTTGCGACCTTGCGATGACGACACTTGCGACACTATCAAAGTGAGTATTTTTGATGTGTAACAGATTGCCCCCCAAAGTATGAAGTTAGAAGACGAGAACTAATAACTGAAATGCTTTGTAGACTTTCAAGAAAGGGTATAGACACAGAGAACCTGACAAAAGCTACACACAAACATCCAACAAACATTATGACATGTTTCAAACCCAGGGCAGGCATACCTATGCTTGAGTGATCAAGACTTGCAAGATATGGCTGCCATAAAATACACTGCGGATCCATAATTGTATTGATAAAAGGTATAGCCACTGAAAATACACTGTGGATCTATACTCCCATGACCTGAACTAATCGTAGCCACAAAGAATACACAGTGGATCTACGAGATGACAAGACATAGCCACGACCAGTACAAAGTGGATGTATGTAATAGTATATGTGTCATTGTTCAAGAGAAACTCCTTCGCAACTTGGGCAAAGTACATATCAAAGTGATCACTCAACCTAGGGTCTTCTTACAGATCCCGATGTAGTACGATTCTAACCATGTGAATAGATGTCCTGATGTTGAACATGGTAGAAACCACTTGATTACCGGTCAATGATGTAAACAGTTAACAAGCGCGAGGGAGATCACCATTAATGTCAATGATTCCCAAGGTACCCTAGTACATTCCAACGAATGTGAATGGCTGAGCTGGAGTTGAACATATGTTGAATCATCCGATCAGAGGTCAATGATGTAAACCCACTGTCAAACGTGAGGAAGCCTGCCATTGAGGCATGCAGGTCCCAAATTATTAACTGGTTTCTAAGTCTAGTTCATGGATAATGTGTTGAAGTCGACAGGAATAGGCTCATCAAAGGAGGGCCTTAATGTATCCCCCATCATCGACATGAAATGGACATAGATATGTAATTGGTAGATCAAATGAGCATGGACTGACATGGGTATTGAGACAAGATATTTGTGATGGCTGACTCTAGAAGCGAATACTTCCCTTGAACACAAAGGCACAACAGCAGAAACATGACATGGACCAAAACTTGATGATGTGGTGGATGATGTGGCTTATGTCAGGTGACCCAGTGGAGTGTAAGAAACTCAAAGGATTGGCTCAGTGCAAAGTTTCAGCGGATTATAATGCATGCAAAAAACAAAGTGTCGTGTTCAAGGGCGACTCTAGGAGTTACTTGGTAATGTTCTCAAAAAACTGCTCGACTTGCTTCCTTCAATATTCCCCCATCTAGATAGATGAGTACCTCTTTTTGATTTAATGAGCTCGAGGAGGATAACACATGCTCAATAAAACTCACCTTTGGTAAGTTCCTCTTCCTTTGTTTAACGAACTGGAAGAAGTAAGGGTTCGATCCCATATGGGCCTATCGATGTTTTGTTTAGCGAGTCCAAAGACAGAAAACTCAAAGGTTTTTCATGATTATAAAGTCTGGAAAAACACTTAAAAGAGAATTCTCTCAGTTCCTTTTTCATAAAGTAGTCTGATGAGACCGAAAAAGAGATAAACTATCGCTCAACAGATGTTTTCTTCAAATACTTTAACGAGCGTGAAAAGAACAAGGTCTCTCGGTAATCTTTTCATGTTTAGAGAGTCTGAAAAGGACTTAAAGATGACTCCAGTGTTGTCCTTTTTCATAATGTTAGTCTTGCGAGGCCGAAAAAGAGATAAATTATCACTCAAAAGATGCCCTTTCAAACTTTTTAACGAGTGGGAAAGGAAGCAAGATCAATTGACAATCTTTTCATGTTTAGAGAGTTTGAAAAGAGCTTAAAGGAGACTCAAGGGGGTTCCTTTTTCATGTATCCATACAGGTCCGAAAAAGAGATAAAAATCTACCCAGATGCATTCTCATGTATTTACGAGCACAAGAAAGAACAAAGACTAAGCTCGGTATGCCCCCAGCATGAAAGCTAGTGGCTTAACTCCAGAAAGATCATCAAAGGCTGGAGACATGCCCTCCAAGCTTCGATTCATTCACCGAAGGATAAGGGTGGATGAAAAGAAGGTTCAAGAGAGGTGACTGTTTCATTTTTTAACAAGCTGGACACAGGAAAAGAACTATGCTCAGGACCTCTATTTCATTTTTTAACGAGCTTGCCATAGAGAAAAGAAACTATGCTCGTGGTTTTGTCTGGATCATGGCTTCCAAGAGGATAATGATATGGAAGGGTACCATGTCAATGGATAAAACATGGTCATGGCCTCCAGGAGATCTTCACTGGATGGAAGATAATCACTTGAGAAGGGACACAGGTCAAGGGCCGCGATAGGAGTAAGGAGATCGGGCTCCAATAATCTTACCGAAGAAATCACCATGTCCACTACTAGATCCAAATCGTCAGAAGTTGAAAGCATGGGAGATGATGAAAAATCAACACTAGGAGGGGAGATAGACGGTATATCTACCTGAATTTCTTCATGAGGGGGAAGAAAAGAGGATTGGTGACAGTAATTATCCCGAGGTAACTTTTCAATGTGAAACATTTCCGAAAGAGATTCATCCGAAGGAAAAGGTGGGGAAATGTAGTCGATTGCAGATGACAAGGAACGCAATCATGATTGCATCGAGAAACTGTCAAGTGTCAATAGATGTTGGGCATCTGATGAGGGAGAAGCGGATTGAGTAGAAACCTATGACGTTTCGGCTGGACTAAGTGGCACGGTGTCACTTAGTGTATCCAATTCCAAAGGACAAGGTATAATCCAAGGGTCAGAGGATTCCAAAGATTGATAAGCCGCAGTTGAAATCATATCAACGCTGGCAATATGATGTGTAGTCGGTGGAAGTGGTGTAGGGAAGGTACCCATGAGGCTAGAATCTTTCAGTAAGACAACACCAATGCTTTCATACGTGATCTTGTGGTCTCCCAAAAAAGGAATATTGTTGGTAGCAGGAGCGCGAGCATCGGTCATGCAGAAATCCAACTGATCAACAGTGACAATTTTTCCTTGGTGAGGAAATTGTACACATCGAAAGACCGATGAGGCAACGAAAGTCATAGCATAAAACCAACTTCTTCCAAGTAACAAGTTGTAATCGAGGGGAGCATAGACCACCTCAACATCAACAATAACAGTTTTGCCACCCAATTGGATGGGCAGGGACTGTAAAATCCCATGGGGATGAAAACCTCACCCATCGAAGATGCGTAACATCATTGGGGATTTGTTGAGTGCTAGTGATTTTAAACCTTTCCAACATGCTAAAGACATCACACAAGTTGAGGCTCCCTCATCCAGAATAGTTCGATGGATTTGTTGATTGTGAACAACAATATCAACTTGGAAAGCAAGTTGGTGGGAGAGTCGAGATGCATAATTATCCAGGTTAAAAATGATCTGATTGGATGACTCAGGATCAACAGCACCAAGAGCGGTCAAGAGCATTTTACGTTGACTGGGGAAGTGCTGTAGAACTTCTAACACAGACATAGCACACAGTGCTTGAGCCAAATATTCAACAATGTTGTAGTTTTGGGCAGCACGTGAACTAGGATTAAAGGTAGCTTTGCGGATAGTGCTCTTAGGAGGGCGTAAGATAGAGTCAAACATGGGTTTCTCAATCTGATATGGTCCAGATGGAGGATTAACCGATGGAAGACTAACGAACGATGACGATGGATCCGGTAAAGTTCCACCACCGTTAGTGTCTTTTCCCTTGTCAGGGTTACCTGGTGTGTCATAGGTCTTAGAGCGAGTGGTCAAATTGATCCTGTTAAACATATAAATATGTGCACTCGATGAGGCCTCATCATTAGGGTCGCTAGAACTGCCCCCAGGAGAGGGGGTTTGAGAAACCATGGATTGCTGCTGCAGAAAAGGTTGAATAAGCATAGTGGGTTGTGACTTCCCTTGGAACATTTTGGCCACTTCATTGTGAAGTGGACAATCTCGAGTGTAGTGATCGTCACCACAAATGATACACGGGAATTTCAATTTCCGTTGTGGTTGTTTTTCGGTAGCAGGTGTTTGATTTTTGGGTTGTTCATTATTATTTTTTGATTTATTCTTTGTCTTATTCTTTCCTCCAGATTTTTGTGAAGGGAAAAATTGAATTGCATTCACCTCAGAGATCTGATTTTGGGGGGAGGCAGAGGAGGGTGTAGGTGATTTGGAAAGAGATTGATTTTTGACAGAACCGATAACACCATCCGCATGAGATGAGGATGATGGCTTAGAAGGATCGGTATTATCTCGAGCAACTTTCGGAAGAAAATCATACAAAGTACCAGACTGAGAATAAACCAAGTCTAAGTACTGAGCCCAAGCAATGGCTTGTTCCTCCGTGACTACGCCACCCATGGAAACATCATGAGCGATATGGGGTAACAGGGATTTAGTGAACCATTCCACTAATAATTGGTCAGGAATGACCGCTTTGATTAACCTTCATCATTGTCTCCATTCATGGATATGATCAGAGATATGTACGAAGGTTTTCTGACGAAGGGAGGTCAATAGTTCGGTACCCGTCTCGTATCGAATGGGTAGTTGGAAGTGCGTGAGGAAAGACATGGCAAGGGAATTGAAATTGTGAAAAGAAGCACATGGTAGTTCAATATACCACTTTGTTGTTGAACCGGTAAGCGTTTGCTGGAAAAGACGCAAACGTATAGAATCATCCATGAGGGAGTTTGATGAACACCACAAATGGAAAGTCATCACATGGTTGCTTGGATCTTCACTAGGGTTTCCATCAAATTTTGGAATATTAGAAGGAAGCTTAGCCAGAATGACTGGCCAAACTAGTGAATGAGAAATAGGATCATTAGTTAACCGAGACAAATCTGGGAGATCCAGAGTCACAAGGAAAGGTAGCTGTCGGTTAATGTGCGAATGATACTGGTGTGGCATAGGAACACAAGTAGGACCATATACTGGGTTAGGTGGATAGTTGTAACCAGTAGGTCCTCCTACGTACAGTTTTTACTGGCAAGGGTAAGAAGGATTCGACGGTGCATGAGAAACATGGGCGTAACCCAGTGGGTTCTGAACATTATAGGCTGGGTGATTTATTTGCCCGTGAGGAGGATAAACATTTTGGCCTTGAGAATGGTAAGGAGTAGATACCAGAGGTGGATACACATGAGGCCCATAATAAGGATAAGACTGTGGTCCCGGAGAACTCCAGGTGGTGTTTTGGATGCCACCCAGATAAGATTGTCTGTATGGTGTTCCAGGAGGGACAGGATTGGATACTCCTCCTAGTGGGTTATTATACAAGTGTCCCCCAACATGGGGTTGAGTAAAAGTGCCTCCTGAAGATACTCCCTAGGATTGTGAAGGGTTTCCATCAAATGAGGGTTGCCCCCCTGCCAACGATGGATTTGTGACCGTGGTGTGACTGGAAAATAGAGGTTGCCTTCCAGGAGGAGTATGGAAAGGGGGTTGTCCCCCGGGAGGGGCAAGCCCACCATGGAAAGGTAGTCCTCTAGGAGGGAAAGGTATGTTGGATGGTGGTTTCCCTCCAGCTAGTTGTGTTTGGCCAACAAGGGTCTGCATTCTCAGGTGAGAAGATGTCCCAGCAGGATCATGTGGAACATGCAGAGTTGTAGAATAAAGACTTGTAGAAATAGGGGTAGATATTGAAGTGCTTTGGGGAAGAGTAGAGGTAATGAGTCCAGCATTAGGATGGACTTGTGCTAGCATGACAGTAGAGTGAATAACCTGATCGACTGGGTGATTCATGGTTTGACCGGATGGTCCTGTTTCACTAGGAGGGTCATGAGGATGAAAGGGTTGTTGAATAGATTCAAAATTTTCATAGAGATCGCATCTCAATGAAGTCCTCCATATAGAATGAGCAGGTGTTGGATTGGTTGCTACTACAGTGCTAGGATGAACAGGAGTCCTATACTCATCACCAAAGAGTGGTTCCGTGGATCCCATATATGTTTCGGTAAAGATCCTCTCCAGTAATCGTGGGACTTCTTCATCTATGATGTTCCCAAGGGAGTCTAAATGAACCAAAAGTGGTTCGAGAGGAGTTACCGACACAGGTGTGGTGGGATTTTCAACCGTGCCCAAAGCGTCTTCTGGGTTATCTAACGAGGGAGCAATAGCACTTCCAGCGTTAGATGGATTTTCTACCTTTCTATGGTAGTTGTCTTCTGGAGGGTTAGAAGGTAAGGGTTGATAGCCTTCTGGAGGCAGCCTTTGCATCCTACGTGATCAGCGAAGACCTTTATCATCTATGGGCTCAATTGTGGAGAGTAACAGATCACACTAAAAATCTAGGGCCAACTAAAAAAAGAAACAACTTGCGCTAAGAAATCTAGGAATCAACCAAGCAGACAAAACTTCTCTCGATGACCGTACTAGTTGGTGATGAAATCCAATGTCATGTGATCAAGTCAAGAAGGGGCTGGGATATGGTGGAACAGTTACAATGGCGACCTGCTTAATGGACTTACGCCTTGGTGCAAGCTTCTACACAGTAATTGTGGATTTACTCTCCAAGGAGCCCGAGTGAGTTTGACCAATGTCTGTTCCAGGTACAGTGAGACTTCCCTTCACTATCACCTTGTGTAATACCCTAAATATTATGGCCACTAAGGTTACCAAGTCGCAGTCAGCCCCTGGGTGAGTATAGTCGACAGTCCAGTCCGAACGTATGGGTAGGGTATCTAGCCCAAAATCAACTTGAAAGGCTTCCACTCAACATTTTTGGTATACCTTTAAGCGATCCCCATAATACGATCTGACTACTACAATCAGTCAAACCACTGAGGGATAATCTACATAGCTTTCCCGAGTGTGACCTCGTGCGTAACCCCTGTGTGAGAGGGGGATCCCAGGCAGACTTATACAATAATTGGATTTGACTCTCCCTAGCTCAGGATGCTAATGTTTGTTTTGGAAACTTTGGAGAGTTGTGCTTACAGCCTAATCCAAAGTGCTAACCCTAGTCTATTGTTGGTGGAAGATCCTAAAAACAAAAATGTTCTAGATAATTTTTAATTAGCGTTCATTTTATAGTTGTTCTTTACTCAAAGGGTGTACGAAAGTGAAACTAATGGAATGATGATTCAATGCCCAAAAAGATGCATGAAATATGATAAGCATTCATTTCTTTTCAATGAACACCTGTTTAAGGGAAAGAGAAGGAGTCATTTTCACTTTCAAACACTAATATGAAAAATCCTCTATCAATTGGTTCTAAATCGAATCCAGTGCAACGCTAAAACCTTTTCGAAAAATGCCTTCTAATATGCAAATCAAGCACTAAAATGTAACTTTTTCATTTGTATGCGAATGATAACTAATTCAATGTGAAAAAATTCTCCTATCAACTACCTTTTCAGATCAAGGAGATTCAGACAAGTAGGATCAGATTTCGCATACACAACACACACCCTCCTGCTGTGATCGAAGCAAGAAGCAAACAGAGAACAAAAATAACAATGCAAAAACAAAAAAATTCACACAAAAATGAAGTGCTCAAAGAACAATGACCTTCAAAAAACCAAGTGAGAAGAGACACAGACTTCAGATGTCCTTCACCGGAGTTCCCGCTTAGTTGGATACGAGAGGAAAAAAGCAGCGGATCGATTTCAAGCTCTCAACAGAAAAACTCAAAAAGAATGAAGAAGGGCATAAAATCTAAACAATAAGGTGTTTACTTCTCAGGAGGAAGCATGTAAAAGGTCAAAGGAAGAATCATTGAATCACAAAGCAGCCCAGCAAGTAAGAAAACAGGGTTTAGACCTCCAAAAATTGCAATTTTTTAAGAGATTTTGGGAAAAAAGGGGCTGGTGCTCTGGTATAAGGGCCAGCAGAGTGTTATAAAGCTCTTTCCAGCAGCTTAAGGGAGTGTTGGCACTCTGATAACAAGGCAGGGGAGCGCTAGAGTCTTAAAGATCAGAAAAAGTCCAAAAAAACCCAAAATTTCAATGGAATTTTTGCAATCAAACTGAGTGTGGTGGAGTGAAGAGTCAATCAGCAAGTGTAATCAGATATGAAGGGGTGAACAAGGTCTGACATCAATCAAAGAGAAATAAAAGGTCTTATGAGGAAAAATCAAAACCAAAAGTTTCGATGTGATTCTCTCCAGCGGAGTTGCCAGTTTCTGTTGAAGGAAAATCTCCCTACAGATAGGTAGATCTCCTCAAAGAGCTAGACTCTTAACTCTAAGACAGAAAGTGCTTATCATGGTCACTAACTTCCTTTTAGATCTAGGTGGACTAGTGTGTGAGGAGGAAGGAGAAAATAAGTACCTTTTACCAGCGTTTGTCCCTGCACGCTCCGAGTTGAGCTCTAATCTTTCGCTCCTCGATGAATCCTGTAGACAAACAAAGTACGACCACTTCCTACTCTACCAAGATTAGTTTGAAATAGGTCTATCTACTAAAGAGACAAATTCATGTGAGATTTAACATGAATTAGAAAGAAACAGGCCAAGCAAATTATATTAATGAGGACAAAACATTGCTTACAGCCATAGATGAATTGCAACAGTTTCATCAAGTCCTCCTTGTCTGCCCCTTGCTCAAAAGATCCATGATACAAATAATGAAAAATTCACTAATTTCTCCCTATGAGATCATAGCTCTCTTGCTTCCAAAATATCTCTATTCTAGCACCACTTATGAGATCATAAGTTTGGTGTGATTCTCCCTTTCCAGTCCCCTTTCACCATTAGAAAGCTTGCTTATATAGCCTTGGAAAGGCTTTAACCACTTGAGATATCCTTGGGGAAGTTGAGGATTTGCTTCCTTCAGTTGAGGATCTACCCTAAGATCATGGATGGACTAGGGATTCGAGCTCAACTACCTTATAAGAATGAAAAGATCCCTCCCCCATTCATCTATACAACTCAACTGTTGCCTAAAATAGGTAGCACTCCCTCAAAAGGGCACTCAGAGTGCTATAGCGCTCCCTAGTAGGCCTTAGGCGAGCGCCAATGCTCCTGAGGGTAGGAGAACTCCTGTAGAAGGGCCAAATATCTTTATAATTCTCCCATATAGTGTAAGGGGGAGCGCCAACACTCCCAAAAGAGGTATAGGGGAGTGCTCCCCTCCAAAAACTCAGTTTTTGAGGTGCCTTCAGATGGAAAAAGGTTTGTAAGCCTGTTGACTCATTTCTCCTCTTCCAAATCAAATATTTGAGGTGTTTTAAGTGTCATCCTCATGTCGTTATAGGCCCGACATAGGTGTTTTAGGATTAATCCGTAAGTGCGGACACAAACCAATCTCCCTAGATCCACCTGGATCTAGAACAAAACAGGACAGAATAATACTCTTTCCATAGATTTAGACTATTGAATGAACTAGGAGGCAAGAATCATAAACATACCTTATAATTGCTTCCTTGGGTCTCTGTTGTTCCAGCTTCACTCCAATGCTCTTATACCGTCCATACCACAACAATACAAACCAATCAAAGTGAAGACAACTCAATATATTCAATAGTTAATCTATACATATGATCAAGGAGTTATGCAATAAAGTGACATTATCTTTATGGGAAAGAGACATATTACTGTATTAAACTGATAGAAAGAAAGAATTACAGCCTGAGCCTTGATGTTGCAAATCTCCTTTCGATGGCTTCTAGCTCTGACACACACACTTGCTCATACATGAAGAAGATCAACCACTTTTGATAACCTTCCTGGTGTCTCTAGCTGTTGTAGCATCCATCCTTCACACAATCTTTCACTAATTCTCCAATAAATCTCTTGCTAATTTTATTCTAACATTTTCCATGAGAATCCACTCAATTTATAAGAGAGAATGAATTTGTTACTTGGATAGGAATGATCCCAAAATATCAGGAAAGCCAGTACTTAGATAACCATTCGAATGCCATCTCATCCTTCTAGAAGATTCCCTTCTAGAAGGTTCGAGAATTCATCTTTTTCCCTTCATTAGAAAGTGTTCGTACCCTAGAAGTTATACACAATGCAAACTTCTCACACCCTGGCTTAAGGCAGCTTGCGAGAATCATGCATTCTCGCAGGCAAATGTATTGCCAAACTGTGAACCTTCCTCAAAACTGTGATTTCTGGAAAGAGATGAAGGTAACTTTTCTCAGGAGAAAGTTCTAATGGAGAGTTTGAGTATACCATCATCAATACATCATCATGACGACCAAAAATATGAATAACAATAGGCATCATGGCAGCATGCTTTCTTTGACACTTGCGACACTTATGAGCAACATGTGACACTTGTGACCTTGCGATGACAACACTTGCGACACTATCAAAGTGAGTATTTTTTATGTGTAACACAAGGGGGCACTCCGCTCACATGGAGAACAACCCCTCCAAGTCCTAGGATGGTTTCCTTTGATTGGAATGACCTTGTTGATCCTCTTCTTCCTTCTTCTACACCTTTTCAAATAAGGGTTGAAGTTAATTCAACAAACATTTATCGATGTATTTTGGATGAGGTATCCTCCACAAGTATTTTACCCTCCTCAGTTTGGAAAGCCTTGAGATCTCCCGAGATTGTGTCTGATTCACATGAGTTGTTGGATTTTGACAGACGTCCTAGTGAAAATTTGGGGATTCTTCCTTAGTTGCCTATCTCATTAGGTGGGAATATTGTCATTGTCAATGTTATAGTGGTGCAAGGCCCATTAAATTTCAATATGATTCTCAAGAATGATTATGTATATGCTATGAATGTTGTGGTGTCTACGCTCTTTCGGGTGATGCATTTCCCTCACAATGGAAGCACTATCACTATCAACCAGTTCACATCT
>ML832487.1:68729-83298 GCA_009831015.1 Picea engelmannii | reverse complement strand
TTGCTCTCTTGTTTATATGGTTAAATTTTTAGTGCATTGTTAGATGGTAGATGAATCTAATATGGTAGCTTAGTGTTGAATAATGTGAATGAATGCTAGATCTGATCTATGCTAGTATGCTTAGTTCTTGACTATATTGAATCTATGGGAATACTGCACTGATCTATAATTAGGGTTTAACCGCATTGTAAACTAGGGATGAATATTGATTGCTTAGTGCTATGTTGAAGTGCTACAATCACAAATTTATGTCCAAGCTAAGGTTGCAGACACTGGAGTCCCATAACCACCCCTACCTCTACCTCGGGTGAGACTTCATCTGCTTCGCAGGTGTTGCCGAAAGGGATGGTAGTTAGTGTTTTGTTGGTGCATTTTTGTAGCGTTGAACCCTGGGTCTACCCTTGTGCCAACAAATGGTTCCGTTGTCGGGACCTGAAACTATGATTGCTGTGAACTAAGGAAAAACGAGATTTGTGCGAAGATCTGACCTGAAACTATGAAAGCTCTATGCGTAGATCTGTTCCCCTAGTACATAGCATCCTACTTAAATTTTGAATCTCTGTGTTAAGAAAAGAAGTCTAATCTGAAGAGAAAAGGTAAGATTTGGAAGCTTTGTGCTCTGATAAAGGTAAGAATAGTGAAAATTTTTAGATCTGGAAGCTTCGTTCTCTGCTGAAAGTAAGATTAGTGGAAATTTTTGTTTCAAAAGTATGGATCTAGGTATGTTTGATAAATTTTGTCGTAGATTTAAAAGTAGGGCACAACTAGAAGAAAGAAAATTTGATATAAGTAGATCTGATAAGAATAGTGAAAGATATGTTATTCCTATGCATAGAAAGAATGTTTGGACTAACCAATGGATGAAAGATCCTAGAAATAATTTTTTTCAGGTTAGCTAGTATGATCCTAGTGCGCGGTACAGGAAAGGTTGGGGATCATTTAAAAGAAAATGATGATTAACCCTTTGTTACAGTTGCAAAAGACTGGGACATTTGGCTAAGGAATGCTCTGGTAAGAGATCTAGTTGTCTTTGTTGTAAATCTATGGACCATGAAGTTTTAGATTTCCCTAGAATGATTGCCAAGATTGAAAGAATGAACATGAGATAAGAAGACCATGAGAAAGGTCAAGCAACTAAGACCATGGAAGAATCCCAGAAAGAATCAGAGACTTTATTGTTGCAAATAAAAGAAACCCTGAATGACCATTGAAATATCAACTTATTAGAGATCTTCAAAGAAAAAGAGTGCATAGAAGCAAGAATAGGAGACTTCGACATTGACTGTGTTCTAGATGAAGAAACACAAATGAATATTATGACAGAAAGAACTTGGGAAACTTTAGGAAAACCTGATATGATTCCTTCATTGGGAGGAATAGGATTATTTAGAGGAAAGTTGATAACCCTACGTGGAAAGCTCACCCAGATATCTATGAGTGCTCATGGAACTTCGACAGAGGAAGAATTTGAGGCTGTTAAATTTATTGAGAACAACGCCCCATTTGCTATATTATTAGGAAAACCTTGGATTGAAAGGGATTAGGCCAGAAGGAAAGAAGAAGAAATCTTAGAGCAGAAGAAGCAAGAATTGAAAGATTTCATGACTAGGAGGATCACACACTTGATTGAAGAAAAAGAAACCAAATTGAAGCTATTTAGAACCATGGATGTCGAAGTTGGAAGAACACAAGAGGAATCACAAGAGACTGAAGCACCTACCCCAGATAAAGAAGAAGTATTTCCCTTGAATCCTATGAAATAATATCAACAACTTGAAGTTACTACACCAAGAGGAGATAAGAATCATAATGAAAAAAGGAATACCGAGACGAAGATCACTGGAAAGAAGGCTAGAAAACTAAGTAGAAGATTGAAAAGATCGAAAAGTTGTTGAAGGTTCCAGAGGGAACTTCATAGAAGGAAAATTTGCAAAACTGGAACTTCGCCAGGATATCAGAACAACACCACATGGCACTTCACCATGGCGAAGCAATATAGCCATTGGAAATAGTATAACCATTAGACCGACACCCGAACGGTTAGAACGACATTTATGGTCAGGAAGCTTGCCATCAAATCATTGGGACCATGTCGTAATGGATAGAACTGAATTAATTAAGGCTTCTCGCCTGTTGGAGAGATATGTTGCCTAGTTATCTACTTATTCCATCGAGCCTTGCACCGAGAACACTTTTTCCAATCGTGATTATCTGAGCCCGCAGATTAGTTGATTTCACACCGTGATCATTGAGATATCACCATCCATCCCATTGCATTGAGTAGTTAATCTTCAAACTCGAGACATTCAACCACGAGAGTGTATGTCTGAAGAAATTAACATAGTCGAAGAGTCTGTGAAGGAGGTACTCATTGACCTATGACTGAAAGAGTAATGTCCAAGAGAGTAATGTTTTTGGGTGTACAAGCATCATCGACTAGAGGAGTGAAAGCCTCTCTGTCAACCGCTCGTGGATCCAGACCATCCCGAGTCGTAATAGAAAAGATAACCAAGCACAAAGATGACCTAGAAAATGTGAAGCTAATCCCTACCATCTTACTCGACTACATCCCACCTCTAGCCGGTGCGGTGAGTCGTGATAGTGTGCCGAGAGATTTTGATTACACCATGGTCACTGTGTACCTTCCGAAGGGGATACGTGCAATTAGAGCATAGTAGGAAAATATCGCGACATTGAAGTTCAGTGACTTCAACCTAGGAGACCACAAGAACCATAGTATGTTCGCCCCATATAAACACATGACCAGGATGAAGGGGAAGAAATCGAAAATAATCCCCCAGTCATGGATGATGAACCTCATGCAGTCCACCCTTTTGAATGTAATGAAAATCCCACATTTTGGACGACACCAGGAGGTTAACGTGTGTGTTAAGATCCTTCTCTCATGCTACCATGGAGGCTACTTATGGCTAGACCAACATATCACAATCGATCTGATGATGATTCATAAGATCACCAGATTGAGCATGCAAGGACCTGACCCACGAGACTTCTACCCAGGGAAGGCTTCCGACCGTGCCCTGGCATAGAGGATTAAGGACACTTATGATGATGTAGAAAAAGGAACGTGAGGCTACAAGGTAGTCTCCATCCAGAATGGCATAGTGCACCTAGCATGCCAATTAATTGCAGGAAAGATAGTAAGGAAGAACAGACCCATGCAGGTCATAGGTTTTGTCAATGACCTCGCTAGGAAATGCGTAGAAGGCCTACAGATGAACTGGGTGAAGTACCTAGTTAATCAGCTAGAATTAGACTACCGTGAAGCATAGGATCAGGGCTACGAGTTCCACTTTAGCTGGCTCCTAATCCTCATCACATTTACCACTTGGGAGATGCCAAAAGGTGCAACCTTCCTAGACATCGAACCGTTTGATCCACTCACTGTGAAGTTCACCAAGCTTTGGTACTCGAGCGACATGGGAAAGCAATGGAAATCAAACGCAGTCTTTCAAACATATTATCTCCAACTAAAGAGGTATATCGAAGTTGAACCTCGCATGACGCCAAACACCCTGCATCAGTTTTGACTCCTCATGAAGTTCCTCTCAGATTGACACTTCATCTATATCACTGTGCGAGCAGACAAGCACAAAGAGGAGCTGCAGTCATACTACAAGCTTACAGAAGAGGAACTTGAAGAGATCACCAAGGATTGGCCTGTGGAACTCCTCATCCCCATGAATCCTATAGAGATGTCTGACCCCAAACTTGACAGCTCAAAGGTCACTCACAAAGAACATGACACTCCTGGAACTACCAGAAGGAAGAAGACCGAATAAGTCCAAGACTTAAGCAACACATCAGAAAAGACTGCTTCAGTATCACCTAACCGAGGGGTTGATGACGAAGTAGAAGAGATAAATGGCAAAGAAGATGAGCAGAAGAAATGTGAAGTAACACCACCTAGAGATGAGGTTGATCCCTTGAAGAAAAGGAAGGTTTCTCCCCCAAAACCCTCTTCCCAGAAAAAATCCAGAGCCACCTTGACTAAGATGCAGGCTGTGCTCACTGTCGATGACTTTGACTTCATCATCGCAGTTGTAAATGACGCCTCACAAGAAATCTTACAGAAACAAGAAGCCAAGTAGGAGGAGATGTACGATATAATTAAGGTTGAACTTTGAGGGGTACAATAGGCCCTTCAGTCCAGTCGCGCAGTGTCCACTACATCCTTTCCATTAGAGGAACCAGAGTTGGGATATGAGCCAACCCAACTCTGCCGACTAGCTGACGCAACTGAAGCTCTCCTTCATCGTGCATAGGAAGAAATAGATTAATCCACCCAAGCCTTGAAGCAAGTGCAAGAAGTAGTCATAGAACAATGTCAAGTTGCAGAGCAGGAGAATGTTGATCTCTAGACAAAGTTTGAAGAGGAGAAAGCACAGATTCAACAAGAAAAAGAATAGTTGCTCATAGAAAAACTTGAAGTGAAAGAAGCAGTCAATAGAGAACTTCGTTCTTTGACAGGCTTAGAGGCAAAGGTCGAAGACCGAGTCTTGCATCAAGTATAGAAGCTTGCGAAAGCTATACAACAACTACAACAAAGAATAATAGACTTAGAGCTCTACACAGTTCCCAACACTCTGCAGGAGGTGAGGGATCAAAGAGAAGCCACTGCCCAAAGCATAGTTGAAAGAATAAAGGTCCTTGCCATGGAATGTAAACAACTAAATGATCACAGTGCCTAGACTTATGAGAGACTCACTAAGAATCCAAAACTAAAGGCACTGGAGTCATAGCTCTAGGAGGTGAAGCAGCAAGCTAAAACAATACAGGCACAGTTGAAGCCCCATTCATCTGTTGAAAGGATGAAGTGATCCTAAGAGAAACGTACTGCTCAACAAAAGGTCCACACCATTTAGAGAAGAGTCATGGAAGTGACTCAAAGGCTCCAACCTATACAGGATGAGGCTTGCCAACTGTTTGCAGAGATCGAAGGCCGAGGTGCAGAACTGGAGAAAGTCATCACTACAGTTGAACAACGCTTAGAAGGACCTGTCAACGAAGTAGTCATCCAAGATTTCACTGAACAGGAAGTCATGGCACAACAACAGGTTGAAGCAACTCAAGCCAAGCTCAAATATTTTGAAGCATAGTTACCCAGAACAGGGTGACTCGGGATGACTCACATGTGAGTGTTGGGGGCCTATTAGCCCTTGACCAAGTTTTGAGGATTCTTGGTCATGTTTAACCTATTTTTGGGACTTCGACAGGCTGTCGAAGGTGGAGTGCAAATCAAAGAGGAGATTGTGGGATCTCAGCCCCTTTTTAAGGATTTTTGGGTTTTGGGCTTATGTAACGTATATGGGAAAGTTGGTCCATGGGTTTACCTATGCTTAGGCCTATTTTGTAATGTATAAATACAAGTCTAGGCGATGTAAGCAAGTGCACCATGCTAAGTGCGAATGACTAGTTAGAAGTAAGTTGTGCAAGTTGTAAGAGCTTTGTGCATGTTGTGTGAGACTTGCAAGGCTGAGTGCAAGTGACTGTAAGAGACTGTATGTAGGCTCTGTGTTGTAACCTAGCTTGGGGAAGGAGGATCTAGTGAAGAGTGCGTATATCTCCTGTCCTTTGCGAAGTTGACCTTGAGGCTCTGTGCATGTAATAAGATTGGAAGAAGATAATAAAGAAGACGAAGAGTTGGTGGACGCAGCCCCAGGATGGGGGTGAACCATGTATATCCTGTGTTGTGAATGCTTTGTGATTTATGGTTTCTCTCTTGTTTATATTCTTAAATTCTTAGTGTGTTGTTAGATGGTAGATGAATCTAATATGGTAGCTTAGTGCTGAATAATGTGAATGAATGCTAGATCTGATCTATGTTAGTATGCTTAGTGCTTGACTCTATTGAATCTATGGGAATACTACGTTGATCTATAATTTGGGTTTAACCACGTTGTAAACTAGGGATGAATATTGATTGCTTAGTGCTTTGTTGAAGTGTTACAATCAAAGATCTATGTCCCAGCTACGGTTGCAGACACTGGAGTCCTGCAACCATCCCTGTCTCTACCTCGGGTGAGACATCATCTACTTTGCAGGTGTTGTCAAAAGGGATGGTAGTTAGGGTTTTGTTGGTGCATTGTTGTAGCATTGAACCCTGGGTCTTCCCATGTGCCAACAATATGCCCATCTCAGAGAGACAATTGTTATTTTTGAAAATGGAACCCCTCGAACTCTGGTCCCGAGCTCACTCGTTTCATACATTGGCAAAGATTTTGTAATGTATTTCAGCCATCATATGCTCTTTTGACCTCACACATTAGGGGGCATCTATTATAGCCCTAAATTTCTCTACACATGCATACCTGGCCTTTGGCCCTCTTACTTGCATTTTTTCCAAGCCATCACTTAATTGCTCTTCTAAAAAACTGATTTTTGGAAGATGTACATGCCCTGCACCAATACTGCCTAGGTACATATGTTTGTTGCACCACTACATCCCATGTACATACACATGTTGCACCACTACAACCCACGTTGCAAAAGTTGTAAAAAATAAAAAGTTGCAAAATTTGCCAAAAATAAAAAGTTGCAAGGAATTTGTTGAGATTACAGGCTTTTGGGTAGTTTCCCAACTAATCCACCGCCTATATCCCGTCACCCAATCGAATAACCATCCTTTTCCCATATAAAAGGAGGTTTTGGGGTCTCATTCCACATATAGACATAAAAATAGTGAAAATATGCTTGTTTCACATCCCCTCCTTGCCCTAAGTAATTGCAGCCCTTTTGTGAGAATTGCCTTAGAATTCCCCAATTTTCCCTCCTTCCTCCATCAGAAACCCATTTCATTTCTCAAGAAGAAGGTTGAGAGGAGAATCCATAGATAGGTGCACTTGGAGCTTGGTGAAGAGGAGCTCAGAATAGGTTCATGGAGAAGTAGCCGGATTTGGTTGTAAGTGATCATTGTATTATCAATAAAAGAAGTACTTTTCCTGTCCCAAATCATGGTGTATTGAATGTTTGCATTTGATTTATGTTTTTATTCTAACATATAACCCTTATTTTTATATGAATAGTGTGCTTGTAGATTCTTGTTTGTCTATCTTTGAATGCTGGCCAGCCTTGGGAGGAGGTTTAAAGTCAGTGAAGCTTTCAAGTGCGATAGGATCATCATCGGACACGGAGTAGAGGTACAATTACCTGATCTTTCTCATTTTACTTTTCTTGTATAAGTCTGGGGTATGTTTGGGGTAGTTAGAGAAGTAGTTGACTTTTAGATGGTTGTGGTCTGCCTACATTATGAACCCTAGTGTATTCTTAAGGGGTGTTTTTCCCGCTAGCAAAAATATGGTATCATACCTAACATATCCCCTTCTACTATGACTCCCTCTTGAATCTTTGGCTCAACTAATGGATACCTTGCTTCCTTATTTAAGTGGACATGTTTCGTTGATGGATTTCTTGGTGGGATATAATCCCTGGGGAATATTTTGGCTGAGGAATATGCCTCCTGTGTTTCTTCTACTATCGGGGGCATTGTGGGTTGGATACATGGTTTCTTCAGTACTAAGGTTGATGTTGTTGTTTCATTAGGAGCCATCTTCCTCTACAATGTTGGTTTCAACTTCTACCTGGTTCTAAAACTTTGTTTGGGACTTTGGATCTGTAAATTTGGATCTTTGGTTGTGCAATATTCAAATCTCTAAGGAAAAAAATAATCCCTTGTTGTCCCTTTGCATGATTTTATACTTCATTAACAACTGTAGTTTCCTTTCGCGTCTAAACTTTCCGTCTAATCCACAAATGGTTGTCATTCATCACCTACTTTTATTTCTCCATCATTTTATATCTTCGGCGAATTCTCCATTCAATTTTTCAATTGGTCAAGATCTCCTTCATTTAATGGTACGTGATGCCACTACTTTTTCATCATGATATCTCTTTATTGTACGTCCTATCATGGATTGTGTTAAATGCATCTAGTTGTCATCTGTGAAATCTCGTTTTGCTGCACGATCTCTTCCTTCTGCGTAATCTTGTTTCCTTCATCTGCATTTCCTTTTACTTAATTTTTTTTTCTTAACTGGGACAATTTCCTTGTTTTCCTCTTTATGCATAACCAAAACTTCTTTGCCTCCTCAAATTCCTACCCCTTCCCTTGACCCGTTTCTATCTTTTTCCCATTTTACCTAGTTTTTCTTTCTTTTTCTGTCTTTTTGTTCCTATAGTACACTGATACAATTTTAACCTGCAGAAATCTTCTAGTGCACATAATGATGACCATCCCTATACAGTTTCAGTTGGGTCCCATTCAGTATAACTTCCACAACTTTTCCATCCAATTGCTCTAATTGAACAACACCTACATCAGTCACATATCTGATCGTGTATGGTACTAGCTAGTGCATCTTGAAATTTCCTGGATGTTGTAAGAACTTGTTGTCATAAAGTAGTAATAGATCTCATGTTTAGAACTTCTTTTGCGTGATGTGTCTATCATTCCATGCCTTTTCTCATGATTTCTATACTTGTTGATGGAATCCTGCGATAAACCGATCTTCCTCTAGTATTAGTAACTATGATAGTATTTCTTCCACTACACCAAAATCCATAAGGTTTGTCATTGCAACAATGCATAGACTTGGTACAAGAAACTCCATGGGCATGACTACTTCTTGACCGTATGTTAACTTAAAGGGTGTTTGTCCTATCAAATTCTTGCATGTAGTTCTGTAATCCCAAAGCACTGCAGGGATCCTTAAATCCCAGTCATCTCACCCTACGTTGTGCACCTTGGTCAATCCATTCTCTAGTATCTTGTTTAAGGCATCTACAGTTCCATTTTATTGTAGGTGATATGGAGTTCTCTTTCAATGTTGTATCTAGAACTCTTATGTTAGTGTTGCAATTGTATTGTTCAAAAAGTGAGTACCTTGGTCGCTCATAAGTATTTTAGGACACCTAAATATTGTAACTATGTTTTCCAACAAGAACAACACAATTGTCTCCATGTTGCAATGTGTAACTGGTTCTGATTCTGCCCTTCTGGTCAAGTAGTCTATCGCAGTAATTATGTATTTGGTTCTTGTTCTTTTCACTGGTGGTTTAATTGGTCGGACAAAATCCACTGCCCATTTGTTAAATGCACATAAGGTAACTTGCAGATTCAGTGGAATCTCATCCCTTCGTGATGGTATTCCTACTCTCTGGAAAATGTCACAGCTCTAGAAATATTCCTTGGTGTCCTTATGGAGGGTAGGCCACCATATAACTGCGCACAATATCTTTTGCGTTGTCTCCTTTCCTGCATAATGTCCTCCTGCAATTCCATCATGTGCTTCTGATAAGATCATGGGTCTTTGATGTTCTAGCACACATCGTTGTAGTATCCCATTTATTCCTAACTTATATAAGTTTCTTGCGATCACCTGATAACTTGTTACTTTAACTACTAACTTTTGAGCCACTCATGTGCTCAAGTGTTGGACAATTTCTACAAAAATGGTCATCTACCATTTCGACTGAAAACAAATGTGCATCTGGTAAGGTGTTGTCTATGTTCCTTGCATATTCTCCTGTTAGTATCCGAAACAAATGGTCTGGTCCTGCATTCAGTTTTTCTTGCTTCACAATAACTTCAAAATCATACTCTTGGAACAACAATAACCATATGCAAATTCTACCCCCCAACATTGTCTTGTTCACTAGATATTTGAGTGCATAATGGTTTGCATACATCTTGAAGTGGGATCCTAGCAAATAATGCATTAACTTTTGCAAGGCATACACCATTTCCAATCCTTCCCTTTCTGTTGTCATGTAATTTTTCTTAGCATTCGACAACTTCCTGCTAGAAAAAGCAATCGAATGATGTAATTCACCCTCCCTAGGATGGGATAATACTGCACCGATCACTATTGATGATGCATTCACATGGACATGAAATTATTTCTACCAATCTAGGAATACCAAAATGGGTGCAGTTACTAACTTTTGTTTTAATACATCCAGACCCTTTTGACAGTCTTTGTTCCACTAAAACTTAACTTCTTTCTTTAATAACTTCCCCATTAGGGTTGTAATATGTGCATATCCTTTAATAAATTTTTGGTAGTAACCTGTATGACCCAATGTTGTTCTCAACTGCCACACTGATTTAGGTGGTGGAAAATTAACAATAATTGCGATTTTTTCCAGACCAACTAACAAACCTTGATTCTATACCACATGACCTAGCAGTATCCCAAATGGTGCATAGAAAATAAATTTCTTTAAATTTAATGAGATATGATATTGTCTACATCTATCAAGAATCAATATTATAGTTTCTATGTGATCTTTCAATAGGCTAAAGATAGTCCAATCATCTAGGTACACTTTAAGAAACTCATGAATAAACTCCTTAAAGGTTGTGACAACCACTCTAGAAAACACAAAAGGTGCATTCTTTAATTCAAACAACATCACTATGTACTAGGAACTTCCCCATTCTGTCACAAATATTGTCTTATGTCAGTCTTCTGGTGAAATATTTATCTAATGGTATCCTGAAAAGCCATCATTGAACAAGTAGGCCTCCTGTTCTCCTACATTTTCCAATACATTATTTGTAAAGGGGTCATGAACAGGTAATGTAAGTAGGAATCATTCAAATTTATTAAGTCTACACAAATTCTATTATCCCCTATCTTCTTATCTTGAACCACCATTGGACTTATCCATTCAGATTCTACGATAGGTTCAATTATACCAGCTTCTATCATCCTGTCAAGTTCTGCTTTCACTTTTTCCTTATACTTTGGATTTAACCTGTAAGGTATCTATCTTACTATATTAACATCCAATTTCATCGATATCTTCATCTTTCCCAATTCTTCAACTATCCCCTTAATCTCTAAAAATGTGGTCGGAAAAAGATCTTGGTAATTGCGCAGTAGGTCTGTGATATTTTCCATGGTCTCGTCATTCCAATAATCCTCAATGTTTGCAAACTTTGTCTTCTCCTCCATGCCAATGTTCACTTTTCACATTATTAAGGGATTTGCGTATGCATTATATTCAAGTGTTTGACCTACTATGTCATGCTCCTCTTCAATTTATAATACATGTGCATTTCTTAGATCTTCTTCTTCTTTTTCATCCTCGAAAATGTTATAACATTCCACCAATTCATGAGCTGTCGTAGACTCTCTGTGCACACTGCATGTAGGTACTATTTCTACTTTTCCTTATTCCATAATTTTTTTTCCTCTAATGAATTGTAAGACTTCATCAACTAAAGGTGGCTCAAATTCAAAATTAAATGTTGCCTTAAAGTTTTGGATGAGCTCCTCCCAGTTCATCATTCCTTTGTGCACTTCTAGCTCTAAGTACTAGTTCCTAGGAACTTTCTCCAGTGTATGTATGAATCTATGCATCCATTCTGGCTTCGAAACTTACCTCAAAGTTGTAATACATCATGTCACATGGTCCTTTAGATCACTCATTCCTATATTCTTGGGCATACTATTCTCTATTCCAAACCTGATCTGCATCAACCTTTTCCAATGTTTCCAATCCTCTATCCCTTCCTTGTGGGTTTACCACCATCTTGCTGGGGTCTCTCTTAGTGAAACATCTAATGCTAATAACCTTTGTTGTTCAGGTATCTAAAGCTCAAATTCATTGAAAAAATAATTTACCTCAGTTAATCCTTCAAAATTTGGAGCATCTCATACCTCTATTTGGATCCAGCATAATAAATGAGTAATGCACGCACACCTTCTGGTTGACATTTCATGCAACCAGTGTTGCCATTGTTCAATTCATTCCTCTGAGTCTTATGCACAAGAGCTTATTCTTCTCCAACTAAGCACACCATCTATAGTGGGATTGACTTAGTCATCCATGCGCGTTGTCATGTTATATAAGTTATCAATTTCCCTTCTTGTGGGATCTACATATCTTCTTTTCTCCATAGGATCTAATGGCACAATGACCTTTAAGCCTCCTCCTTCAAAAATCATTTATATTTACTTTAGGTTGATGATCGCCTAATTATCGAAGGCTCAATCTAGTCCAAACAAAGCTATGTACGATTGACCATTATCCACAATCTCGATGACTTAAAAGTTAGCTACACAGTGCACTCCATCTATGTTCACATGTACTCCTACCAGTCTCCCTATTGGTGTTATCTTATGTTGGTTAGGCAACCTCAACTGAATAGTCAACTAAACTAGCTTTTCTTTCCCCAGCATCTCCTATGTTTGTATTGGAAGAACATTGGCATCTGATCCTAAGTCCAAGATGACATTATCCATGTCATATTCTCCTATCTACACATTTAATATGAACCATATTGGCTATGGAGCCTGATTATCTTCCTAATTCAGAGGTCTTTTTTTTCAGCCATGATTATACCCCATGAAGACTTTACACCTCGGAAGACTATACACTCCACCATGTGGGGGAGTTGCAGGGGGGTTTCCCCTTATGGGGTACGGGGGAAAGCGGGCCCCCAATGGGGGTTCGAGGGAAAATCCCCCTAAGAAAAAATTTCCTTGTAAATGTATATTTTAATTTCATTGTAAATCTAGACCATTCATTATAAGGTTGCAGATCTGACAATCTAAGTTATGTTAGGGTTTTTTTCCCTAGAAGGAAACCCTCTTTTATGAGGGAATTGTATTGTGGATATGGATCATTGTGAATATTGTGTTTTGAGAGAGGATATTGTGATAGAAAGAAGAGGAAGGTACAATGGGTGTTTTGTAGGTTGTATCCCTTCATTTGTTGTATAATAACAAATGAAGGACCTGGCAATTTCTTTGGTGGACATAGCTCACACTGGGTGAACCACGTATATCTGTGTCTCTATTGTATTGTGTATCTTCTTTGGTTTTTTTCCACATTTGTTTTTATTTTATTGCTCCACGATCCTATTTTTGTAGCAAATGGTATCAGAACGAAAGGTAACTTGCACAAAAAGAGGGTTCCTAGTTCGAGTGGGAGAAATGGCGGAAGATGGAAAGTTTAGGGTAGAGAAATTTAATGGAAAAAACTACCAATTATGGAAGATGTAGATGAAAGGTTATTTATATTAGAAGGATCTATTCCTACCATTGGGTGGAATAGAAAACAATATGATGACTATCAAGGGTGAAGAATGGGAGGTTCTTGAAAGAAAGGCACTAGGAACGATACGGTTGAGCCTGGCAACGTCGATGGCTTTTAATATTTCGAAAGAAAAGACAATGAAGGATAGGATGGATGCATTGGCTAAACTGTATGAAAAAACCTTAGTGTCCAATAAGGTATTTCTAATGAAGAGATTATTTAATATGAATATGTCATAAGGTGGGTCTGTTGCAAATCATTTAAATGAATTTAATATGGTTACTAATCAGCTAGGTTCTATAAAAGTGAACTTTGATGATGAGGTCAGGGCTCTTCTAATATTGTGCTCATTGCAAGAAATATGGAATGGATTGGTCATGGATATAAGTAACTTTGTCTCTGGTTCAAACACTTTAAAATTTTATGTTGTTGGTGTTATCCTTAGTGAGGAAATTCGATGGAAAAGAACAGGTGAGACATCAGGCAATGTGTTAAACATAGAGACTAGGGGAAGATAAAAGGATAGAGGAAAGGGCTCAGGGAACCGCAGGAATTCTAGGAAGGGCATACCCAAATCTAGATTAGGAAAGATATAGTGCTAGAATTTTGGGAAGTAAGGACATCTGAAGAAATAATGCAGAGCTCCAAAGAAACAAAGAGATGGACGACAGGAGAAAAATCAGGAAGTAAATGTAATAGGTGATGTGTTACAAGATGCTTTGATTATTTCTGTAGATAATATTCCTGAGTCTTGGCTAGTAGATTCAGGGGCTTCATTTCATGCCACATCCCATAGGAAACATTTTATAGATTATGTTCAAGGTGATTTTGGACAAGTTCATTTGGGTGATGATGCACCATGCAAAATTGTTGGAATGGGAAAGGTAAAAATAAAGCAATGGAATGGAAACTAATGGTTATTGAAAGAGGCAAGACATGTTCCATATCTAAGGAAAAATCTGATTTCAAAAGGGCAGTGGGAAAGTGAAGGTTGTATAGTCATATTTACAGATAAAGTGTGGAAGGTCACCAAAGGATCACTGGTGATAGCAAAAGAAGAGAAGGTAGGTACATGGTATTTATGTACTGGTAATATTGACTTTTCTATCTCCTTAGCTTCTACACGAGTGGATACATCACTGTGGCATCATAATCTTGGACACATGAGTGACAAGGGGATGCAGATACTTCACAAATGAAATTTGTTTCTAGATCTTAAACAAATTGATTTGGATTTTTATGAGCATTGTGTTTATGGAAAACATAAGAGACTCAGATTTCTCAGTGTCGGAAAAGAAAAGAAGAGTGAAAGGTTAGAGCTTGTGCATACATATGTATGGGGACCAACTCAGGTATCATCTGTTGGTGGCTCTTGTTATCATGTTACTTTTATTGATGATGCAACTAGAAAACCTTGGGTTTATTGCATTCGACAAAAATATGATGTTTTTTATACTTTTAAGGAATGGAAATATTTGGTTGAGAATGAGATAGGAAAAAG
>ML832487.1:41665-65548 GCA_009831015.1 Picea engelmannii | reverse complement strand
TCTAAGAGGTATGTCGACAGGAGCACCCAGGACAGTTTCAGCCAAGAGGATGGAGAGGATATTTAGACATGGGGAGGTAGCATATGTCGAAGAATGCTTGATCACTACTCAGAAGGATTCAGAAGGTCGACAACAATACCATACAGAGATCAAGAATTTATTAGGATGAAATCAACAGGTCTTTGAGGCAATTCCACCAGGGAGACCACCTGACAGGGGGTTTGAGCACACCATTGAGTTGGAGGAGGGGGCCAAACCTATGATCACCCCCCCCTATTGTCATCCTAGGAGGTTCAAGGATGAGATAGAGAAGGCAATCAAGGAATTGCTGGCGATGGGACACATCAGACTGAGAAGCAACCCATTTGCTTCTTCAGTTGTCTTAGTTCTGAAGAAGGATGGCACCATGAGGATGTGCATTGATTATCAAGCCTTGAATAATAAAACCATCAAGAACTGATACCCTATCCCATGCATTGACAAGTTGATGGATGAACTACATGGGGCAGTTTTCTTCTCAAAAATTGATCTATGCTCTGGATATCATCAGATCAACATCTGAGAGCAGGACATAGAGAAGATGACATTTCGATGTCATTTTGGACACTTCGAGTTCCTGGTTATGCCATTTGGGCTAACCAATGCACCTGCTACATTCTAGTCTTGCATGAACCATATATTTAGGGATTAGTTAAGCAAATAAGTCTTGTTTTTCTTCGACGACATCTTGATCTATAGCTAGTCATGGCAAGAGCATATGAGGCACATGGATGAGGTATTGAGCATCATGGAGGCACAATCATTATATGCCAAAGATTCCAAGTGGGAGTTTGATATGACAGAGTTGCTTTCCTTAGGCCACATCATCAGTGAAAAGGGGGTACAGGTGCACCAAGAGAAGATCAGGGCCATTCTGGATTGGCCGACGCCCAAGAATGTGACAGAATTGAGGAGCTTCTTCGGGCTGTGCAGCTATTACAGGCAGTTTGTCCAGGGTTTTCTCAACTTGGAGCACCGCTGACAGATCTTACCAAGCATGGGGCATTCATATGGATCGATAAATCATAGGGATCCTTTGATCACATGAAGGAAGTCATGGGCACTTGTCTAGTGTTGGCACTACCAGACTTCACCCTACCATTTGTACTAGAGTGTGATGCATCTGGTGAAGGGATCGGTGCAGTTTTGATGGCGGGAGGACACCCCATTTTATTTGGGAGCCGGAATCTTATTAAACCTGAGAGGTTGTACTCCATTTATGACAAGGAAATGTTGGAAATCATGCATTCCTTGACCAAGTTTAGACAATATTTGGTGGGAAGCAAATTCGTGGTCAAGACCGATCACAATAGTTTGAAGTATTTCCTTGAGAAGAAGGACCTCAGTGAGTGCCAACATAAATGGGTGATGAAGGTACAGGCATTTGAATTTGACATAGAGTATGTCAAGGGGAAGAAGAACATTGTGGCTGATGCACTATCAAGGAGACCTGTGACATGTTCTATGATGGAGATTTCAGCAGATTGGAAATCCCACTTGTTAGTGGAATATTCCAAGAACAAGTTCGCCTATGAGGTGATGGATGGGTAGATATAGGATGACCAGTATAGGGTCATTGACGATGTCATATTTTACAAGGATAGAGTCTACTTGGTGCTAGATTTAGGGCTTAAGAAGAATATCCTCACCGTAGTTCATGATTCACCTCTAGCAAGCCATCAGGGGTTTTTCAAAACCTACAAACAGATCAGAGAGAGGTTCTCATGGAAGGGCCTCAAACAAGACGTTATGAGACATGTCATTGAGTGTGTGACTTTCCACAGGGATACTTCAGCCACTCCCCATTCCAGAGAAGAAATGGGAGAGTATATATATGGACTTCATCACCAGTCTACCCAAGGTCCAGGGTAATGACTGTATCTATGTAGTGGTCTAAAGATTGACCAAGTTTGCTCACTTTTACACCATACCGACAGAGTACAACATATTTTAGGTAGATGATATTTTCTTCAGGGAGGTCTTCAGACTTCATGGGTTGCAAAGAACATTGTCAATGACAGGGATAGTCGGTTCATAGGGACATTTTGGAGAGAGTTGTTTTGGTTGGTGGGGACAGAGTTGACACCTAGCACCATCTATCACCCTTAGATAGATAAGAAGACTGAGATTGTCAACAAGTGGGTTGAAGGGTATTTGAGGAACTATATAGGAGGAAAACAAAGAATGTGGGTAAAGTGGTTACATTTAGGAGAACATTGCTACAACACCACCTTCCACATGTCCATTGGTATGACACCCTTCTGAGCATTGTACAGATATGACGCTCCCACTTTGGTAGACATGGTCTTTGGGGAGAGTAGAGCTCCCAAGGCCAAGGATTGGATCATAGAGAGTCAGGAGATTCTAAAGTTGTTGAAAGAGAACCTGCAGATGGTGCAAAACCGACAGAAGATAAGTGTGGACAAGAACAGGATAGAGCACAACTTTGAGGTTGGAGATTTGGTTTTCTTAAGACTCCAACCCTACATATAGTCATCTCTGAATAAGAGTGGGGCCCAGAAGCTCAAGCCCATATTTTATGGCCCTTACTGGATCATGCGTCGAGTAGGCGAGGTTGCTTATGAGCTAGAGCTTCCAGAGGGGAGCAAGATTCATAACGTGTTCCATGTGTCTTGCCTCAAAAAGGCAGTGGGACAATTCATTAACACATCAGAGGAGCTTCCCCCGTTGGATGAGGAGGGACAGTTGGAGCTAGTTCCGAAGGAGGTTTTGGAGTTTCAGGAGTGGAAACTAAGGAGCAAGGTCATCAGATAGTGTTTGATCAGATGGAGAGGGCTTCTAGTAGAGGACGCTATTTGGGAGAGCGAGCAGGTGTTGCATCACCCTAGACTAGTATTGCTTGAGGACAAGCAATTTTAGGAAGGGAGGATTGTAATGTCCCTTTCCAAATAAGAGCTCTAGAAGAGGAGGCTTAATGGTCTAAACCACCCCGTTAGACTATAGGGAGGGCCAAAGAGGGGTAAACAGGCTTACTAGAGGTCACTCTAGTCACAGGTGTTATATTCAGAAAGTGACATTGAGCTAAAAGGGGTTAAAAGCACTTTTAAGTCATTATGAACTAAAAATAGAAGTCAATAGTGAATTAGGGTTTCAACAGTGATTTAGGGTTTTGGAAATCTATAAAGGAAGGGTCAGCAACCTAATTCATCATTATGCAGATTATGACTTGTCATTGAGGAGAAGAGGCACATCTCAGGAGAGATAGTTCAGTGTATTCTAGGAGGAAGACACCAGTTAGCTGATTTCGATGTTGAAAGACACACCCTAGTTACCAGGAATATCATCCAGGTCTTCCATCATTCTTCATTGATTCCACAGTGCTCCCATATTCTAGGCATTATCTTTTAGTTGCTTATTTGTATTCTGGCTAAGATCCTTTTGTCTTTTGATCTAGCCGAGTGTTGTTATTTTATTCAGTCATAGTTGCTTATTTATATTCTGGCTAAGATCCTTTGTATGTTGATCTAGTTGAGTATTGTCAGTTATTCAGTCGCATTTGGCCATTTTGTAATCCACAGAGATATCATAATACAAACTTTGCATTCCTTTGTCATGTTTATTATTTGTATGATCATTTATATGCTGTAAACCTTTGATCCTACACACACATTAGCAGTGTTTCCTAGACTAGCCAAGTCAGGAAAATTACAGGTATGAGGTCAAAGAGAAGGAGAATTTGGTATGTAGGTTGAAGAAGAGCTTGTATGGCCTAAAGAAATATCCAAGGCAGTGGTATTTCAATTTTGACAGGTTTATGATAGAACAAGGTTATAGTAGATGTCATTCTAATCACTGTGTTTATTTTAAAAATCTAGAAAAGGGAAGCTATATTATCTTTCTATTATATGTAGATGACATGCTTGTTGTAGGGTCTAATATGCAGGATATAAATGTGCTCAAGAAGAAATTATATAATTCATTTGCGAAGAAGGATTTGGGTGCTGCAAAGAAAACCCTTGGTATGAGAATAACAAGAGACAAAAAAAAATCGCAATTTGGCATTGTCTCAGGGTGAGTACATAGAGAAGGTGTTGGAGAGGTTTAGAATGTAGAATGGAAAACCAGTTAGTACACCTTTGGCCAGCCATTTCAAATTAATTAAGGAAATGTGTTCCAAGACACAGGAGGAGATAGAATACATGTACAGGGTCCCTTAGTCATCAACAATTGGCAACTTTATGCATGTGATGGTTTTCACAAGACTAGATATTGCACATGCAGTGGGAGTTGTGAGAAGGTATATGAAAAATCCAGGTAAAGAAAATTGGGAGGTAGTAAAGTGGATTCTCGGGTATTTGAGAGGTACTGCTACTCATGCATTATGATTTGGAGGTTCAGAAAATGTTCTACATCGATAATTTGATTCAGATATGGAAGGTGACAAAGATAGCATGAGGAGAACCACAGGGTAAATTTTTACTGTAGGTGAAACAATAGTAAGTTGGATTTAGAAAATGAAAAAGGTTGTTTCACTTTCAACAACAGAAGTAGAGTATGTTGGTGCTACAGAGGCTGGTAAATAAATGATTTGGTTACAAAGGTTTATGAAGGAATTGGCAAAGAAGTAGGAGAATAGCAGGTTGTACTGCGACAGTGAGAATTATATTCATATTGAAAAGAACTCAACCTTCCATTTGAATACTAAGAATATATAGCTCAGGTACCATTTCATATGATCCATCTTGGAAGATGGATATTTGAAGTTGGAAAATATACACACAATGCAGAATCCTGTAGACATTTTAATAAAGGGAGGAACCAGAGAGAAATTGAGTTCCTTCTTAGTTTCAGTTGGTCTTCAAGCATTAAGGTGAAGATGAAAAATTTTCCAGGTCCAATAAGGATCATAGTCCAATAGACACATCAACGGTGGAGTTGTTGAGATTAGTTTCCAAGTGGGAGATTGTTGGTTGTGGATCTTGATTATCTTCTTGATTCAGAGGTCTTTGTTTTCAGTCGTGTTTATACCCCATGAATACTTTACACCTTGGAATACTATACACTCTTCCATGTGGGGGAGTTGCAGGGGGGGACTTTCCCCCCTGCAGGGTTCGGGGGGTCGACCCTCCCAGCTGGGGGGCCGAGGGAAAGTAGGCCCCCAAAGGAAAAATTTCCTTGTAAATTTATATTGTAATTTCATTGTAAATATGAACAATTTATTATAAGGTCACATATCTCACGATAGAAGTTATGTTAGGGTTTTGTTCCCTATAAGGAAACCCTCTTTTATGAGGGAATTATATTGCGGCTATGGATTGTTGCAAATATTGTATTCTAAGAGAGGAGTCTGTTAGGGAAAGAAGAGGAAGGTACATCAAGTGTGATGTAGGTTGTATCCCTTTATTTGTTGGATAATAATAAAGGAAGGACCTGGAAATTTCTCTAGTTCACGCAGCCCACACTGGTTGAACCACATATATCTGTGTCTATATTTTATTTTGTATCTTCTCTGTTTTGTTTCCGCATTTGTTTTTATTTTATTGCTCTGTGATCCTGTTTTTCTAACAAACTCTCTGCTTTTCCTCTTCTTGTGTGAGACTTGGTTTACTGCTTTCTGCATCATAGGTACTTCTTTGTCATGTGTACACTGATCAATCATCCTACACAGTGTATTCATTATTGTCTCATCATGCTTCAATTCTAAGTATCTTCTTAGAAAGTGTGTCAAAGTGTTTACCTTCTCGATTGGTCTTTCTGGAGTAGTGCGGTCATAAACCAACAACATATCATACACTGGTGGTGTCTTTGAAATTGAAGCTATCCAATCTAGTCCTAGTATCTTCTTCCTTGCTTGTTGATAAGTTTCCATTTCTTTTTGTGGATTGAATGCTCGCATGGGCTCAAATTATTTCCTTATCCATTGTTCCACTCCCTTTCCTTTCTCTGTCGCATCTAGTCTGGTTCTCGTCCCACCACACGTAACAACTTCTACTCTTGGATGATCGTCATGTTCTTATATGGCTATCATCTGCAGGTTTTGGTTTTGGTTATGATTATGATGTTGGTTTTGATTCCCTCTCGCTTGCCACTTTGCTATCAATTGAGGACAGTCTTCTATCGCATGATCCAAGGCACTACAATACATGCATGTCATGCAAGGATTTGGTAAATCTCTTGCTAAGTGTCCTAGTTTATTTCAGTTGTAAAATATTATCAATCCTCTACCTCCTCGATCAAATCCTCTATGTCCTTGAACTTTTTTGAAACCTCCACATCCACCCTAATTAAAGCCTCTTGGAGTTTTATACAATGTAATTTCTCCTTCTACTGTGACATTTTCCACCTAAATTTTGTATGCATATGAATTGCGCTCTCTCATCAAGTCGAATGTGTGATAGCCTTTCTCATCATGTCCTACCAATTTGAAAAAATTACAGAATAAATTTCTTAGGGTACTCTGATGTTTCTGCAGTAAGGGACAAGAAGTCGAATGATGACCCCATGTCTTACATATCTCATAGTACCCCACTCTTCTTGCCAACGGGTTTGGTTCTCTAGTGTCCATATACTGCACGAATGTTGGGGACTCTTCCTTCATATGGCCTTCTATCTTATATGTAATACACCAAACATGTTCACACTTATCCTTCTCCTTCGTTATCTCTAATAATTGAATTCTTAGTGTAGCCAACTATAATTTTACATGTGCCATACCTGCACCATATCCTATAGGATATGCTTCCAACTTCATCGCGATTTCCAAATCTTTTGGTTGTGACATGACCTTTTGTTGTGTTAACAGACAACGAATGTTGGGAAATAGGCCTGATATAAAACATTCTTGGTGTTTCTCATCAAGAATATGAAAGTTTAACATACCCATTACATATTTAAATCTATGTTCATGGTCCCACATTTTTTCGTTCTTCACTTTCTTAATTTCCTTTAGTTCTGTAATGTATTGAGATTTGAATTTCATCTTCCTAAATTCCTTTAATAATAATTGTTCAATTTCTACCAAGGTTCTTGACTTTCCAGCCAGAGTAATTGTTTGAAACTTTGTTAGGGACCTAACCTCCCTAACCCATCATGTAGGTAGAATAATATATTTTCCATGTAATAAAGGCCAATATTAATAAGGCCTAGTAATAAGGAAGAATAAGTCAAATGTAAGAAGACCTAATAGAAGCTTCCACTTAAAGAAGATCTTCCTCTAGATTGTTCTTTTGGTAGATAAATTTAGTATAAATAGGATTCAAGGGTATGAGAAGTATTTTCTTGAGAATTATTGTAATAGAGTGTTGCTCTGTTGGAGGTTGCCCCTTCTAAGAGCTAAGTGAACATTGTTTCCTATCAATAAAGGTATTATTTTGGTGTTTCGGTCTCATCTATTGTGTTTTTTCACTATTATTCTCTACAATATTTTTTTTTAGCTATTATTATAGATAGGGTACCTTAAAAGTGGTATTAGAGCACTTTCCTTGGAAGAAAATTGTGGGTAATGTTTTTTCAAGGTAGAGACGTATTATGGCATCTTAAAGCTATAGAGATATGTCATTCAGTGCATAAATCCATGGTCGGGGAAGCATGCATGCAGGAACTACAAGTGGTAGTTAAGTGCACATTGTTGGCCACCCTTGTAACCCCTCTTGGTAATCCTTCGAGTGGCAGTGCATCAGGCAACACATGTATATCAATCGGCCTAGATCTCCTAAATATCTCCATAAACAAACCGATTGGCCACTTGAATGCTATAGTTCCACCAAGAACAACACTCGAGAAGATACTCTCTAGTACTTGGGTAGTCAGGTAGTACGATTAAGGGAACAATATATCCCCCTTAGTTTGTTCCCTAATATATTGGGTGCTATAGCGAGAAAACCCCCCTATGGACTACACTAGGGTTCAACATGTAGGCAGATCTAACCATCTAAAAGTCTCCTACTTTTCTAACTACCTCGAATATACCCCAAATTCATACATGAAATAAAGAGGACCCCAGATAAACAAGGGTCTGATATAGGAAAACACACATTTTATAAGGACCAGAGGCGCTCTCTTGAGGTAGAGGGTGAGGTTTTTTATTGGAACAACTTCTCGGGAAACCCACTGAACCTTTGAATAGGAAGGAGTATATTCTTGAACCCTCTATCAAACAACCTTTGAACAACCTTCACCTTGTCACCGAACCTTGAGTCTCATGTGAAACGGGCACTTCTTGATCACCTTCCTTACTTTTGTGCCAGCAATCCATTTCATTTAGTGGATTCAAGGATCTTACTTATCAATCATGAAAGCCGAACCGGGTCAGATTGGGTGGGCGGAGATACCTTCTTTGTTTATATTCTTTTGGAAATCCACCTTTTCTTATTACGTATATAATATGACACTTCTTATTATCCTTAGTTTTATAACGCTACCACTACTTCCTGTCTTTGCACAACCCAACCAAGGTTCTGTGCTTCCTGAATCTAACAACTTCACTAATTACCCTTATTGGAGGGAGGGAAAGACCTCTACCCATATCACCTCACTCAGGGGACTAACTTTTAGGCATAGAGTGAGTTGGCTAAAGCCAAATTCCAAGTTCAAGAACCCAGATGAATCATATGCCTATCAACCCATCCCAACAAAATTTTTATTTATAAAATACATGTTTAGCAAAGCTTTTTTTTAGATCGACTGGACCCACCCTACACCAAACTTGCTTTTCAGGTCATAGACTTTGAATCGGACAATCAGACAAAGTAGAACAATACATAACCATACCCAATTACTTATTATATATCTTAGCCCTTAGGTTGGCACTTACAACATTCATATTTATTTTTTAGGCCTACTATTAGACAGGAGGTGAAATGATACCAACAGTTAGTTGTGGGAGGGAGGGATCATGGCGTGGGAACTGGGCATGGGAATTGTCCTACATAATATTCAATATAGCCAGATGCATCAAAGATGGAAGGAAGGAGGGAAGAATAGAATACATTCAATCAACCATTTTTCCTAATCAAATTCCGAGTTCGGGAACCCATCTAGATCATATGCCTCCAACCCTGTCCAAACCAATATTTTCTTTCTAAAATACAAGGTTGGATATGTTTTTAGGATCAACCGGAATAACTTCTTGGGCAAACCATATAACTCTTAGTTTTTTATTCACTCCTTGCCTCGACTTTTGTGTCTATATTTTAAAGCACCCTACCTTCTTTTCTATCTTATTTAGCACACCCCACCTTTAGTTTCAGAGGAGAGGTAGCAGAGTTCTTCAAATAGCTAGTTGACTAAAGCAAAATGATAGTTCTCAAACCCAAGATTCTCTAACCCTCTCAACACAAGGATTTTCTCTAGGAAAAGACACTTTTCATAAGCTTTTTGGGATCAACTGAAACTACGTTCCTTGACTTGCTTGCTCACATACTTTCACTTTTTGAGCAGGGCTTCCTTGGGTGCATGGGCTTAACATATTTTTATTTACCTTTTTGAAGCCTACACAATGAATTCCAGCCAGACTTATTAGATTTTATAACCGACTCGGGGAATGAAAAGATCAAGTAACTTTACCTTTTTACTACGCGTTCAGTGTCGATCCTCTCATGTTCGATAGCTCCGCTGACTACAAGCCTCCTCCCAAGGCTGGCTTGCATTCAAAAATAGATAAACAAGAAACTACAAACATGCATCTCATATATAAATCATGGGTTAGATGTTAGAATAAAGAATAAATCAAATACAAAGATTTGAGAAATCATATTTCAAGACACAAAAAGTATTCCTTTTATTGATATCATAATGTTTACTTACAACAAGGTCGGCGACTGCTCCACGAACCTGGTCCGGACTCCTCTTCACAAAGCTCCAACTGTGCTTCCATGTATATTTCTCCTCTCAAACTTATTCTAGGGAATGGAATAGGCTTATGATGGAGGAAAAAAGAAAAAAATTGAAATTCTGATGCAAATCTCACAAGGTGGCTGCAATTTCTTAGGGCAAGGAGGGGATGTGAAACGGGCAGAGTTTCACTATTCTTATGCTTAACTTTGGAATGAGACCCCAAAACCTCATTTTATATGAAAAAATGATGGTTATTCGGTTGGGTGATAGGCTATAGGCGATGGGGCAGTTGGGAAACTACCCAATAGCCCGTAATCTCAACGAATTCCTTGCAACTTTTTAATTTTTATAAATTTTGCAAGTATAAGCGGGTTGTAGTGGTGTAGCTAGTGTACGTACATGGGTTGTAGTGGTGCATAAATCATACATACGTGGGAAATAATGGTGTAGGGTGCGTACATCTTCAAAAATAGTGTTTTTAATAAGAGCAACTCAGTGATGGCTTGGAAACAATACCAAGTAAGAGGGTTTGATGCCAGGTATGCATGTATGGAGAAATTTAGGGTTATAACAGATATCCCCTAATGTGTGAGGTCAGAAGAGAATTTGATGGATGAAATACATTATAAATCTTCACCAACATACGAAGCGAGTGAGCCTGGGATTAGAGTTCAGGAGGTGCCATCTGCAAAATAACAATTGTCTCTCCAAGGCGGGCATACCCATGCTCGGGATGAAATAAATCATGGCTTCCAATCAAATAAACTGTAGATCCATGTCATATAACTATATAAAGTGTAGCCAAGAGCAATACACAATGGATGTACATCTCAAAATCAAAGATATACATGTATAATATCCATCTTCAAGAATCCAATAACGCCTGATGGTTGGAGATGAGGTCTTCAGAGCTCGAGAAACAACTTCAAAATATTCAAAACTGAGGTAGGAGTACAATGTGAGTGTATGACTTCACTACCCATAGGTCTTCGAAGACTCGTCGAGAACAAACAAGAGGATATCAATGATCAGGTAGAGAATTTCATTGATTTTGATCAAGGACTTGATTGGACTTTTGGGATGGTCTGGCATGAGGTCAAGAGACAAACTATAGAAAGGACGACTCATGTTGGGTAAAACTTCCCTTGGAAAATAGCACAATATATGATCAGACTCAGGCAACATGACATTGACATAAGTATATGATGCAGGAGGCAACACAAACTCTCCATGTGTATGGAAGAATAACCAAACAAAGGAGGACACAACTCTATGTAGCGAGAAAAACTTCCTAAGGTCATGTTAGATCCCAAATCTTGACAAACAAATGGAAGGATGTGCTTTGTCCAAGGGAGACTCATTGTGCTGCTAGAAAATAAAATATTATTTCCCATCCTCTTTTTGGGGTATATTTGATTTGTTTTGTCTTTTTCAATATTTTTGAAGAGCTTGAAAAAGAATAAAAGAATGCTACATTACAAAGGAGGAACGTGTGTCACAAGCATACTATTTCCAAGTGCAAGGAACACACTAATGCTCAGAGAAAGGAGACATGTGCAGGAAAAGGACACTTGAAAAAATTCCTCCATGGGTCAAGGTGTCAAGACGCAGAGGCAAAGTGCTACAAGGCTTGCATATAAGGCATGCTTCAAAGGTTTAGTTGAGAGCAACATGGAGCCGACATTAGGCCAAAGACATAGATATGAAAATGTGATTAATAAGACACAATGAAAACCCTCTTCAATGTGATTTTAACAAGCCCAGAGAAGGTAAGCTCGATGGTTTTGCATTTTTAGAGAGTCTGAAAAAGCGTAAAAGAAGACTCTGCTGGGGTACCTTTTTTGAAGGTAGTCTAGTCGGTTCGAAAAAGGGGTAAACTTGCACCGAAAAGACGTATATTCAGAACCATTTTAATGAGTGTGACACAGAAAAGATCACTCGACGATCTTTTCAATTTTAAGGGGTCTGAAAAAGAGCTTAACTATGGACTCACAACCTTTTTCTAGATTTAGTCTTCTTAGCCCGAAAAAGTATAAAATCTACTTACGAGAAATCTCCCGTCGATATGAATCTCCTGAGCTGTAACTTTTTCCTCCTTAATATACATGCTGGAAAAAGGGGTAAACTCATGCTAGTAGATGTTTTTCTGGACCATTTTAACGAGTGTGAAAGAACAAGGTCACTCGACGATCTTTTCAATTTTAAGGAGTCTGAAAAGAGCTTAACTATGGACTCCGTAGAGGATTTTCTTCTGGACTAGTTTAACGAGTGTGAAGGAACAAGGTCACTCGACGATATTTTCAATTTTAGGGAGTCTGAAAAGAGCTTAACTATGGACTCTGTGGGGGTTCTTTTTTTCTAAATTTAGTCCCTCGGGCTCAAAAAAGGGTTTAAATTATACTTGAGAATACTCTTCTAGCGAACCGAAGTTCCTAGAGTATACCTTTGTTTGTACAATTGACCATCCAGACCAAAAAATGGGTAAAATACCGTCGAACAGATGTGCCTTCAAGTTTTAATTTGGCGAGCGTGAAGGACAACAAGATCGCTCGACAATATTTTCATGTTTAGAGAGTCTGAAAAGGACTTAAAGAAGACTCATTTTTTAGGAGTCCCGAGGGTGAGGCCAAGAGTGATAAAACATCAGACATATGAGGATCAATATCATAATCAGGACAAGAATAACAAGGAATCCTGAGCCTAAAGTCATTAACGACGGCATGGACGCCAAAATGCAAAACAGATCTAACTGGGGAATCCATGTAGAGGTAGGCTCTACCACTAAATTATGACACTTCTAAAGCAGCAAAGATGGTTCTGTGTCGCAGTTTGGTGGGATCGATCCTATGGAAAAGAAGAAAAGACAACGAGATGCAGAAAGTGGAGGTAGAATCCTAACTTATATGCAAA
This sequence comes from Picea engelmannii, assembly GCA_009831015.1. Lineage (NCBI taxonomy): Eukaryota > Viridiplantae > Streptophyta > Pinopsida > Pinales > Pinaceae > Picea > Picea engelmannii. Next base: position 52,804 of record ML832487.1, on the reverse strand, counting down.
AATATGGAAAAATGTCTTTTACCAAAGGACCTTTAAAAGTGTCCCATCTCCCAAAACATTCTCCAAACCAAAAGTGAAGTGCATCGTAACATCCAATGAGAAACTCAAGAACCAAGTTAAATGATTTTCAAGCCAGAAAAAATGACAAAAGGGTTCAAAAAGTGGAAAAAAGGGCCAAAAAAGTCTATAAGTAGAAGCTGACAGCTCATTTTCACCATTGCAAATTGAGAATTAACCAAAGAGAGAAAAATACCCCTTTTCTAAAAGAGTTGATTCTGGGAGCTTCAAAGGAAGAAATGAACTTCCTCTTGGACCAAGTAAGTACAAACCAACCTCTATTGCATTTCCATACTTTGTTTATGTATTTATTTTAGTTTTTTCGTGGGGGTGTCCTAAAAATGGGCAGCCCTACATGTACGCGCACTGTCTAAGGAAAGCCTGTGTATGCCCACGAAAAGAAAACAATCTTCCCGCATGCATACATGACTGTGTCCAGGACAACCTGTGTACACCCTCGATAACATAGAAAAATGAAAAAGCAAGAGCTAACTCCCCCCATGAACTTGTCATGTGACAGTATGTATGTCCACTGGAGAGAGAGAGAGCATGAGGACATTGATATATTGGTTGATGAGGACCCTATTGTTATTTCCGCATTAAAACAATTTGGGTTATGGAAGTTCTTATGGTTTCCATTCATGAGGGCACAACCCAGGCTGTTGAATGCCTTGGTATATTATTGGCACCCTGACGCAAATGCATTTATGCTCAAGGGGCAGTTGTTGACTATAACAACTAAGGAAAGTTACTTCTTGAATGGCCTCTTGAGGAGAGGGGAACCAATCAACTTGCGTGCATTTCCCCTCTGTCCTTATAACATCTCTGAACTGATCTGAATACACTTTGAGGCCGGTACTGAGAAAGTAGGGTCTTAGGTGTCGATTCACAACATCACCAACCTATCACTAAAGGTGATAGTTTTTCTCATTAGGCAGATCACTGGATCAAAGACCTTACATCAGGCCTCTCAGGCACACATTTATTGTGCAATGCAGTTCCTAAACGCACAATTATTCGGATGGAGCACGACCATGCTTGAATCCATGAAGAGACAGCTCACAGAGTGCCGAGTGCAGAGTAACAAAAACTTCAAGTTCAGTACCATTTTATGTTCATTCTTCTTTGAGAGGGTACCCATCCTTAGTCCATGAGAGACAGTGCGGGGGCATGTGGCCTCCTTCCCAGCAGTGTGTAGAGGCAACATTGCTGCCGTGACAGGGGGGAGGAAGGACCATAGAGGCCTTCGCCGATGCATTTTTTGACGGGTGGGCATGGCGGATTCCAGTGATAGAGGACTACCCCTATGATGGAATCAACTTTTCCAGGGATCCGAACATGCCTGTACCTTCTAGAGATAAGTGAGGAGAGATAGGTATATTTGTTTTTTAAAGTTATTTAATTTTTAGTTTCTTTTTAATATATATCATTTTTATGTGAATCAAAGTATCTGAAAACTATGTGTCTGTTATGTACAGATGTGGGACCAGTGCATTCAGCAGACTTCTCGACGACCAGGCAATGCCCTCGACCAGAGGCAGTACCATCTGCAGTCGTCGAACAAGTAGCAGTAGTAGGGGGACCTCCAGCCAGAGAGGCTGAGAGATTTTTGAGATGGGTGGAGCAGAACCTCACCCCGCTCACTCGTGCAGTTCCCATGGCCAAGATCGAGGAACTCCCACCATTGATGCAACCTCACATAGTTGGGGTGCCACGGACCTAGGTCCAACTCTTCCGGCATTTGGTGAATGTTGTTGTTCACTATGGTAGGGCCAACAAGCCCCGTGCTTAGCTAGGATGGATGAATTACGTGTCGAGGGCACTCTTTTTGTATTTTTTTTAGGGCATAAGCCCCATCATGTCTACTAGATATGTATTTTTGAGGCGTTCGCGTCGACTAATGTACTCTGACACTTTTGATATATATATATATGTATGTATGTATGTATGTATGTATGTATATGTATGTATGTATGTATTTACATCTTTTATGTCTTATGGATCACATTTTTACAAATGTATGTACATGTGTATGTGTATGCTTCTTTTATGTGTGTGCAATATGCATATCTAATACTTGATTAGCTAGAGTATCTGTCATTTGATTTAATCTTCTAGGAAAATGGATATATGCAATGTAATCAAAGGATCATTCTAAGAGGATGTTATAACCCTAATTTGCACCAGACGTGCTTACCTGGCATCAAGCCATCTCAGATTCCTTCTTTTCCAAAACACTGTTGAACAAATCTTCTTAAAAACCTCTTTTATAAAGGCCCACACGCCCTGCTACATTACTGCATGCGTGTACACACTAGTTGACCCAAGACAACCCGCGTGTACCTACAAAAGCACGAAAAAAGGAAAGTTGTTGACGAAACACACAGCTTTGGGTGAGTTAACTAAACCTTTTGGCCATGCATGGCTGAGGGTTCGACCAAATACCTAGCTTATTCTAGCCTATAAAAGAAGGGTTAGGGGTCCCATTTGGAAGAGGAGAATCATAGTAAAGAAACTATACCCGATTGTGCATTCCCTTTGTCCCAACCTTCAACCATCCTTGTGCAAAGAGAAATACAGAGTAAATAAGTTGGAGGATACTTGAAGAGGATCCCAGGACTAGGTTCGTGGAGCAGTGGCCAACTTCATCATTGTAAGTTGATTTGTTGAAGTTAATAATAAAAAAGTACTTTTCCCGTCCCACCATATGAGGTTTTCATGGTTTATTGCATACATATTGATTGAATCTCTAACCCATTAATCTGTAGATCAAATGCATGTGGAGTTCTTTGTTTATCTTGTGTGAATGTAGGTCAGCCTTGGGAGGAGAGTTGTAGTCAAAGAGTGATCAAGCGTGAAGAAGGATCGATATCAAATGCCCGAAATAAGGTATGCTCACTTGATCTTCTTAACTACATATTTTCTTAAGAATAATGGGGATTAGGTCCAGAACGATGGTAGAAAGTAGGAATCTTTAGGTCTTTTCTATATGCATATTAAAACCCTAAGTGCTAGTCCATAGAGGGATTTCCCACTCACAATAGAGGCATACTCTAAGGAATTGTCGGTGTAGAGTAGGATCATAAACTTGGTAAACCCCATTTAACTGGGAAACAACCAGTTGAGAATCTAAGTAGACCCGAAGGTGAGAGATATCATGTGACAAAGTGTCACGAAGAAACTCTATCACTGTGCTTTAATCGATGACATTTTTTGTGGTGTCACCTAGACAGATAGCTCCAGAATATAACAACTGGAATTCAGGCATGAAAATCACTCAAGCTGCGGAAGCAAGCCTTCGAGTGTGTTGGATAGCATCGTCTGTGAACCCAACAGACACCTATGATTCACTTGACATCTTCCATGGTGAAAATGATGACATAAATAATGACACATCCATAAAACAAAAAGATAAAAACTAATTGTATAAGAACTATACATATGTACAAGAAGTCACCCAAGGCGACCAACCTACGAGTAATACTTCTTGAGGTAGATCCCATTTCTAGGCTCCACCAAAGCATTTCCCTCAAAGTCAACTAGACAATAATTGCCCTTATTTAAGACCTCCTTCACTGTGAAAGGTCTGAACCACATGGGTTTGAAATTGCTTACCCCCAGGAGATCCTTATCTTGGTCGTAGACTAGGACAAGGTCACGTTCAGAGAAAATATGAGGACAAACAAAACGATCATATTGACAATTGACTCATTTCTTGTGAGCCTCGTTAGCCAAGGTTTCATCATGACATTGCTCATCGAGCTGCTCAAAATATAATAAGCGTTCCTTAAGTGGTGAAGTGTCTAGAAATAACGTACTTCTAACTTTAGAGATGGGATCTGACACTCTATAGGCAAGACTGCTTCCATCCCTTAAATGAGTTGAAAAGGTGAGAAACCGGTGGCCGTCTTTATAGACGTTCGGTAGGCCCACAATGCCGAGTACAACATCAAATGCCAATTTGACTTGGCAGAATTGATCTTTCACTGCAAAATAGTCTTGAGGGACTTATTCACATCTTCCCCCTGACCATTCTCTTGTGGGTACTGGGGTGATGAATGCTCTTTCCTCAACCCAAGATTTGATGTTAACTTGAAAATCCTTTTATTCTGAAAGTGACTGCCATGGTCAGTGACAACATCCTTCGGGATGTCGAACCTTGCTATTATCTGGTTAAAAATAAAGAGAGTTGTTGTTTCACCATCATTATTGAACATCGGCATAGGTTCAACCCACTTTGTGAAGTAGTCTAGTGCTATGATGATACAATGATGCCCCCTGGCTGAAGTCAGGTGGCATGTAGTAAAATCAATCCCCCACTTGGTGAAGGGACCAACTGTAATGACGGGAAACATAGGAGCATGGTGTTCCCTCATCTTCCGAGAGAAGATCTGACACTCGTGGCACTTCTTGACTGATTCAACGCAATCCTTGATTAACGTTGGCCAAAAGTAAACGACTCATAGAATTTTTTGGGTTGTTGCCAACCCAGAAAAGTGACCACCACATGCTTCAGTGTGGTAGTTGTTAAGAACGAGTTCCACTTCTTCATGAGTGAGGCACCGAAAAAGGATGAAATCTACACCTCGATGATACAAAGTGTCATCGAGTATGAGGTAGGTTTTTTCCTGATGGGGTATACGTCGATGCTCATCGCGAGAAGCAGGGGTGGGGAACTTCAAAGTCTAGAGATAGACTAGTATATCTCCATACCAAGGGTTTGAAGATGCGATCAAAAAAATACCCCCTTTAATAGGAGATTCTTTGGGCATAACATCACTTGATTCGACCGAAAGTTCTGATATGAGTTCCGCAAAGACCAACAACGTTTTGGATTTTGGGGAAACAAAATCCAAGTCAAATTCTTGGAGGATCAAAATCCATATACTGATCTTTCCACCGATGATGCGTTATGTCAGCACATACTGGAATGGATTCACAACAACAACGACGATGGTCTTGCGAAGAAGGATATAATGACGGAACCGTTGGACAGCATGCAGTGTTGCTAATGCAAGCTTCTCAACATGGGAGTAGTTGAGTTCCAGTCCAACTAGGCCTTGACTCAAGTAATAAATCACATGCTCTTCAAGCATATCATCCTCTTGAACTAATACCATACCGATGGTCGACTCCACGGTGGCCAAGTACAATAAGAAATCTTTATTATAATTGGGTAGCCAAAGTAGAGGGGCATACGTGAGGGTGTGTTTCAACGCTTCAAACGAGCGATGAGTAGATTCATCCCAATAGAAAGGGACTCCCTTTTTCAATAAACACATGAACCCTTTAGTGATATCAGCATAGTTTGCAATAAAACGCCAAAGACAGTTCGCTTTTCCCTATAAGATTTGAAGCTGAGGGACTGTGCACGAGGGACGTGACTGAACTATTACCTCAACCTTAAGAGGATCAACCATGATTCCTATTGTCGAAACTATGAAACCTAAAACATGACCCGACGTCATGCAAAAAATGCACTTGTTGGGATTCAAGTGAATCCGATAGTAGCGAAATTTATCAAAGATAAGTCAGAGGTGCGTGGTATGATCATCTCTCTTACGAGATCGTGATGCTAAATCATCAAGATAAGCCTCGACTATATGTTTTATATTATGGAAAGAAAAATACATGGCCCAGTGAAAAGTGGCTCTAGCATTCTTCATGCCAAAAGGCATCTTACGATAAGAAAATGTGCCCCATGGACAAATAAAAGTTGTTTTATGATGGTCCTCGGGTTTGATCTATATCTGGTTATATCCCGTGAAACCATCCATGAACGAAAAGAACTCACAGCCTGTGCATTCATCAACAATATGATCAATGAATGGGGTGGGAAAATTGTCCTTTGGATAGGCCTTGTTCAAGTTATGGAAGTCCATACACATGCAAATTGTTCCCTGCTTTTTGTTGACTAGAACGGGATTTGACACTGATTTTGTCAACTAAACGGGGTAGATGAAACTGACTTTGATCAGTTTCTCTACTTCAGCCTTAATAACTATCGCTTTCTAAGGATTCACCAGATGAAGCTTCTGTCAAACCGGCTTGGTGTCAGGGTAAGTCGTTATCTCATGTTTGACAATTCTTGGATCAATGCCTGGCATTTCCTCATAAGACTAGGAAAAAACATCGCAGAATTCCTTAAATAAATCTGTGTAGATTTGAATCTCCTCGGGGGAGGAGTCTTCTCCGACAAAGACATTCTCCATGATGCCGGGGGTTCTGGAGATGTCAATAGGCATCTTTTCAGTGATAGTTTCCATATTAACCTCGGCATAAACTCTGTGTGTAGCTAGAGGATTAATAGGACAAGACCCATCTCAAGTCATAGTCAATGCGAATTCACCTGCCTCTATTCTTCTTAACTCCAAGAGAAAATAAGATTTGTGATGGAGATCATCCCAGGGTCTAACCGGACCAGTCAATGCCTCTATAATTGCCTCATTAGAGGGCAAGACCAAGTCTAAAGAATCTATAGTGGTGAGGGAACCTTGAGCCCAAATAGGCTCGATAACTAGATCTAACTCTTGTGCGGGAGTTGGATCAAGGTAGGTTGAATATTTCTAGACAATATTGTACACAACCTTTGTCGCGGACAAGGGCATGTCCATGCCAGGATGCCCTATCCCTTCCATCGAAGTCGATGGGGAAGGAAGAGTCCACGGATCGTTAAAGTAAGTCGTACGGAATGATGACACTTGAAATATTTTATCCGTAGGCCAGTAGGGGGCAGCCGATATGTACTTGACATTGCCAAAAGGAGGCAGGTAATCGAAAGTACCCATCAAAGGTGGGAACAAACCATCCCCTACATTGAAGACGCTAGGCTGAGGATTATCAATCATCGGGACCGTGGACGCCCCCAATGAAGGGTCAAGATAGAAGAAGGAAAATTGATCAATGGATACAATCTGACCCTCATGTGGAAACAACAAGACCCAGAAAACTGTGGCAACCACTGCATGCATAACATAGGTCCATCTCCTTCCTAAGAGTAGGTTGTATTCAAGAGGTGCATCGATCACTTCAACTTTGACACACACGATCTTCCCTTTTAACTGCACAATGAAAGAAGGGATGATACCATATGGTCTGAAAGAATGACCATCAAAATAAGTAAGTATATTAGGTGACAGAGACAAAATGGGTTGGCCAATGGCCTTCCAAAACACCAATGACATCATGCATGTCAAGGCGCCCTCATCAACCACCATGCAAAAAATATTCCAGGTAAACGTTTTTTTGGTGTAAGCCACTACTATCTGAAATGCAATGTGGTATGGGAGATGAGGCTTCAAGTCGGTCGTATAAAGCATGATCGTTCCCGGATTACAAGTCTCGACAGATCGTAAGGTATATAATAGATCTTTTCTCTGTGACAAGCAGCTCTGGAGGACCTCCAAAGCGGACATCATGCAAGGGGTTTGTGAAAAATATTCCACCACAAAGTAGTTCTAGGTGGCTCTCGCATTTGGATTATGCGAAGCTTTCTTGAATGCCCCTTTTAGGATGTGTGTCATTGTTTCTCCCATCGTCTTCTCGATTTGGAGAGGAACAGATGGATTTATGGCTTCTTTACTTTTCAGCAGATTTTGACTTTTCGTAGTCATATGCCCTAGTTGCTATGAAAGTGTCACCTTTCAACATATAAACATTCACAGCTGAGGGATTACTAGAAGATGAAGGGGGTCCCTAGCTGCCGCTATTCGCACTCGTAGAGGCTTGAGTCAAATTTTTCCCATGAGGAAATGGGTTTGTTAACATAGTAGGCTATTGCTGCGCCAATAAATTATGGGCCTCCGCAAGACGAGGGCACAGGTGAGTCATATGGTCTTCTATGCAAAGGTTACATGGATACTTTGACTTTCTCTTCTTTGTGTTTCCCCTGCCAGCATTGTTGGTGGGTTTCTTATCCCCCTTACCCTTCTTGTTTCTTTGTTTTTTATTTTCATCAGGCTGTTGGTTGGTCTTCGGGTTCATCAACTAGACACTATGTACGTTCGACGTTTCCAATTGATTTGACAACTGATCAATGGGATTCGCTTGTGCTGAACCAACTATACCATCAATATGTGGTCCAGATTTGTGTCTGGCCTTGTCAAGGATGTACCATGGCACATATGGAAAAACCTCGTAGAGTAAACTAGACTGAGAGTATATCAGTTCAAGTTGTTGAGCTCTCATTATCGCCTATTCCTCTGAAAACACTCTCAATGTTGTGATGTCCTTGGATAACTGGGGTACCAAATACTTAAGGAACCACTCCAGTAGGAAAGCCGATGGAACTAGTACTTTTATCAAACTCTTCTAAAATATCCATTTTCGGATGTGATCCAAGATATGATCAACCTTTGTTTTCTCAAAGTTGTCTAGCAATTTGGTGTCGACATCGTATCTCACAGGTAGTTGAAAATGGTTTAGGAAAACCATTGCCAAATTGCTAAAGCAAGAGTATCTTGAGTGATCGAGAGCGATGTACCATTTCACAGAACTCCCGATAAGAGTGCGTTGAAACAGATGAAACTGTATGGAGTCTTATCGCAACATGTTTGATGAGTACCATAGGTGAAAAGTAGTCACATGATCGTCTGTATCTTCGTTAGGCTTACCTTCGAACTTCAGAATGTCCAAGGCCAACTTCGTCGGCATGGGAGACCAACACGGATCGTGAAAAATTGGGTTGTTTAATAACCTTAACAAGTCTGGAAAATGTAACGTTGCCAGAAATGGTAGTTTGGGTTGTTGACTATGTATAGGAAGAAAGGATCCTAGAGTTTGATTGGCACCAGGTTGCTAGGAAACATTACACTGATGTCGAGGGTTCTGGTAAATACCATGGCCTTGGCCAGTGAACGGATACTGTGTTTGTTGGGACATCATCAGTTGATTGCCATATTTGGATGTTGAGGGCTAGGCAGGGATTTCTCCTTGCATTCTGTTCCAAAGATTCTAGAAAGGGTTTCCCCCGATCCGACAGGCATAGGTACTTAGCCTTGCCCGGGGTTCCATTGAACATGGAAGGGGTTTCACCCAGTCGACATCCCTAATGAGGGAACTGATCCCTGTGATAGATTCCAGAGTTCTTGTGAGGAGAAGACTCTTGTACTGTTTGCCCCCTGTGTAGGAATAGTACCATGCACGGGATTTTGTTGTTCAAAACTAGGTTTGCACCCCGCCGAGACGACCGCTGAGGAGAAAGCGTTATTACCAAATGCACCAAACAAAGTGAATGAAATTGAACCCACCGACGCAGTGTAGGAAGACGGTCCTAGACTACCTCCTCCAAACAAGTTGTAGTTTGTGTTTGGCCCAACGGGTTGCAGCAAGGGGGACGAAGGAGGTATATGACCCCCACCGTAAGAGAAAGTGTTATAGGGAGTTGATGTTCCCCCCATGGACCCCTGCAAAGGAGCATTTGAGCTCCTTTCCCCCAAACCCATGGTCTATAGGGTCGAGTAGGTGAGGATAGAGTTCGTATGAAAGACGGGCATCCCATATGAAAACAGAGGGTCCGTCACACTCTGTGTGAATGGAACAATGATCACCGCAATAGGAAAAATTGGACCACTACCCGAGGTATAGGTGGTCGAGACCATCGTGGTTAGGACCAGTGAGGGTGGGTTAGGAGGCAGAATGCCCCCTGTGGTGGCAGTCTTTGAGGGACTGTGAGGAATCCTAGATAAAGTAGTAGCATTTGTTTCCATCGCTACTTGTAAAACTATCTTACGCTCATGATGTTTTACCCTTGGAGGGAAAACTTGTATCAAAATTAGTGTCGACAAGTCAGTGATCAAAGAGCTGAAATGCCCAAGAGATTCCGCTCCAAGGTCAGAAATAGTCGGTTCCTCCAGATTCGAGTGTTCTCCTCTCAGGGAAGGCTCGGGCACAATTTCCTGTGGCCTGGTGGCTTTGTATGACCCTTGTTGGTCAAGTCTTTGTTGTAATGGTGGAGGTAGTGGCTCTAAAGCAACCAACGACAGGCCCTGAAGCCTTCACAACTGAAGGATCTCCTGATCTTCCAATTTGTGAAAAGATTAGCGAGACAATATGGAATTTACTAACGTTTGAAAACCAACACACACTAGAAACTTTCCTATGAGATAAAGAAAGCAAACCACTATCTAGTTGGAATAACAGTTACACCAACCAATACTAGAGAAAATTACCGGTGCAAGTGCAACTCGAACATGGAAGCACCCTCCGGGTATACTTTGGAAAGCGTGACTTGACATCTTCCCTAGGTACCGTGGTATACCCCCGCAGTCACCTGTGTAAGTCTCTAGAATAAAGGAAACTATGTTTCCATCTCACGAATGGTCACCAGGCAGGTACAATCGACATTCGGGTGGACCATAATGAGAAGGGTATCAAGCCTGAAACCTATTGAGGGTATCGAAATCAAGTGTTCTGGAAGACAACTGAAGACCTCAAATGGATTTGAGATCCATGAATCTCCATGGAAAATGCAACCAACAGTATCCCACGACAAGTCCTCTATATGCATTCCCCACTACGTTTGGTCTGACTTTGGAGGGGTTATCTCTGCTACCTTTCCGCACCCGACCTCATGTTTATCCCCTGTGTTAGAGGGGGGTCCCAGATAACTTTCACGTTTACTAGAATTTTTACACTCCCTAGCTTTGACTCCAATGTTTGTTTGTAAGCCTTGAAGAGTTCCCTCTCCAACCTAATTCAAGGCTCTAGCCTAGACTAGTTGATTGACCCTACAAACATAAAGTCTAATTGATTTTAATTAGAATTAATTTTATATGGCTTGTTTTAAGTCAAGGAAGAGACAATGAAACTAATGGTTTATTTTGAGCGACAAAGAAGGAGAAACAAACGAATACTGAAAGCAAAATTACTTCTAGTTATCAATAAAAATTTACAACTAACTCTCTACCCAACTTTTCGTAACTAAATTTTTCTAAGATATTTTAAAGGAAAACCTAAAATGAAATTTTGCTCGACTACGAGCTACTTAATGTTCTAACCAATCAGTAAAGAAATTAACAAAATAACTCTTTTTCCTAACAAGCAAAATAATCAACCCAACTAGTTAACCAAAAAAAGAAATGA
>ML832487.1:30468-41620 GCA_009831015.1 Picea engelmannii | reverse complement strand
ATCTTTTTCCTTTTTCTTTAAAGCAAGCGAAAGGGGAAAAAGTGAAAAACAAGACAAGAATGAAAACTAATTTATGGCTCATGGAGGATCGCAGGGAGTCACTGAAGACACCAAATAGGCTTATCATAAAAGATTCATAGACTCGTCTAAAACCCTTTCAATGAAAACACAAGAAATCTTTAAAAAGATAAACAAATTAACGCCAAACCCGTTAGTTTTGTTGTTTCATACCCTTCAGGGTATGTCAACAACATGTCTTTCATTGAAATCTTCATTGAAATACATGAAAGCCATGAAAGACATGTTGTTGCATACCCTTCTCACTCATGTGTCCTAGCCTATGATGCCACAGTGTTGTATCCACTCCTGTAGAAGCTAAAGATATAGAAGAGTCAGTGTTACCAGTACATAAATACAATGTACCTACCTTCTCTCTTTTTTCTATCACCAATGATCCTTTGATGACCTTCCACTTCTTATCTATAAATATGGATATACAACCTTCAATTGCCAGTTGCCCTGCTAAAATGAGATTTTTCCTTAAATCTGAAACATGTCTTAGCATTGAAATTGTTGGTTGTGGAGCCTGATTATCTTCCTGACTCAGAGGTCTTGTGTTTTTCAGCCGTGTTTATACCCCATGAAGAATTTACACCCCATAAGTACATACACTCTTCCACGCGGGGGAGTGCAGAGGGGGGGTACCCCCTCTGTGGGGTCCGGGGGCCTATCCCCCCGAAGGAAAAAATGCCTTGTAAAAGAATATTGTAATTTCATTGTAAATCTAGAATGTTCATTATAAGGTCACAGATCTAATGGTAGAAATTATGTTAGGGTTTTTTTCCCTAGAAGGCAACCCTCTTTTATGAGGGAAATGTATTGTGGCTATGTATGATGGCAAGTATTGTATTCTGAGAGAGGAGACTGTGAGAGAAATAAGAGGAAGTTACAACGGGTTTTGTTGTAGGTTGTATCCCTTCATTTGTTGGATAATAATAAAGGAAGGACCTAGCAATTTCTCTGGTGGACATAGCCAAACACTGCGTGAACCACGTAAATCTGTGTCTCTCTTGTATTGTGTATCTTCTGTGTTTTGTTTCCGCATTTGTTTTATTTTATTGCTTCGTGGTCCTGTTTTTCTAACAGCTTGTATCAGAGTGAAAGGTAACTCACAGGAAAAGAGGGTTCCTAGTTCGAGTGGGAGCAATGTCGGAAGATGGAAAGTTTAGGGTCGAGAAATTTAATGGCCAAAACTATCAGTTATGGAAGATGCAGATGGAAGATCATTTATATCAGAAGGATATATTCCTACCATTGGGCAGAGTAGCAAAGAAGCCGACGGTCATGAAGAACAAAGAATGAGATATTCTTGACAGAAAGGCTCTAGGAACGATACGGGTGAGGTTGGTAGCGTCGATGGATTTAAATATTTTGAAAGAAAAGACAACGAAGGATCTGATGGACACGTTGGCTAAACTGTATGAAAAACCCTTGGTGTCCAATAAGGTATTTCTAATGAAGATATTATTTAATATGAAGATGTCAGAAGGTGGGTCTGTTGCAAATCATTTAAATGAATTTAATACGGTTACTAATCAACTAAGTTCCATAAAAATGGACTTTGATGATGAGGTTAGGGATCTTCTAATCTTGTGCTCATTGCCATAAAGCTAGAACGACTTGGTCATGGTTGTAAGTAACTCTGTCTTTGGTTCAAATACTTTAAAATTTGATGATGTTGTTGGTGTTATCCTTAGTGAGGGAATGTGATAGAAAATCACAGGTGAGACATCAGGTAATGCGTTGAACATGGAGAACAGGGGAAGACAAAAGGATAGAGGAAAGGGCTCAGGGAACCGTGGGAATTCTAGGAAGGGAATATCCAAATCCAGACTTGGAAATATAGAGTGTTGGAATTGTGGGAAGAAAGGACATCTAAAGAAAGACTGCGGAGCTCTAAAGAAACAAAGAAGTGGACAACAGGAAAGAAATCAGGAAGTAAATGTAACAGGTGATGTGTTACAAGATGATTTGATTCTTTTTGTAGATAATATTTCTGAGTCTTGGGTAGTAGATTCAGGGGCTTCATTTCATGCCACACCCCATAGGAAACATTTTCTAGATTATGTTCAAGGTGATTTTGGACAGGTTCATTTGGGTGATGATGCACCATGCAAAATTGTTGGAATGGGAAAGGTAAAATAAAGAAATGCAATGGAAACCAATGGTTGTTGAAAGATGTAAGACATGTTCCAGATTTAAGGAAAAATCTGATTTCAACAGGGCAGTTGGCAAGTGAAGGTTGTATATCCATATTTACAGATAAGATGTGGAAGGTCATCAAAGGATCATTGGTTATAGCAAAAGGAGAGAAGGTAGGTGCATTGTATTTATGTACTGGTAATACTGACTCTTCTATATCTTTAGCTTCTACAGGAGTGGATACAGGACTGTGGCATCATAGGTTGGGACACATGAGTGAGAAGGGTATGCATATACTTCACAAAAGAAATTTGTTGCCAGATCTTAAACAAATTGATTTGAACTTCTGTGAGCATTGTGTTTATGGAAACAAAAGAGAGTCAGATTTCTCAGAGTCGGAAAAGAAAAGAAGAATGAAAGGTTAGATCTATGCATACATATGTATGGGGACCATCTCAGGTATCATATCTTGGTGGCTCTCATTATTATGTTACTTTTATTGTGATGCAACTAGAAAAACTTGGGTTTATTGCATTCGACAAAAATCTGATGTTTTTGATACTTTTAAGAAATGGAAAGCTTTAGTTGAGAATGAGAGAGGAACAATTTTGAAGTGTCTCAAATCAAATAATGGAGGTGAATATTGAAGCAAGGAGTTTGATGATTACTGTTCATACCATGGGATTCGTAGAGAGAAGACAGTTCCAAGAACACCACAAGAAAAGGGTGTGTCAAAAAGGATGAACAGGACAATCATGGAGTGTGCAAGAAGTATGAGATTGCATGCCAGTTTTCCCTTACAGTTATGGGCAGATGCTGTAGATACTATTGTTTACTTAATAAATAGAGGACCTTCAAGCTCTTTGGATGGTAGAATTCCAGAGGAGGAATGGACAAGAAAAAATCTAAATTATTCTTTTTTGAAAACTTTCGGTTGTGAAGAATTTGTCCATATTGATAATGAAAATAGAACAAAGCTTGAGTCTAAATCCAAAAAGTGTAACTTTATTGGATATGGTGTTAATGATTTTGGTTATCTCTTATGGGATTATAAAAATAACAAAATCATTAGGAGTAGAGATGTCATATTCAATGAGAAGGTCATGTACAAAGATCAGTTGTAGGGAAAGAAACATGAAGAAGAAAAACATGAATACACGGTGCTTGATTAGATCACTGAAAAATAAATTCCAAAGGAACCTGGAAATAAAAATGTAAAACAATAGGAGCAGTAGGTACCTCAAACACCTGCAAGTGTTGTTAGAAGATCTACTAGGTTAAGTATACCCCCTGAACGATACTCTCCTTCATTGTATTATTTATTGTTGACCGATTCTGGTGAACCAGAATGTTATGAAGAGGTAATGCAGGTAGACACCAAAAAGAAGTGGGAGCAAGGAATGAAAGAGAAATGGATTCCTTGGCAAATAACCAGACTTGGGACTTGGTTCAACTACCTGCAGAAAAAAGAGAATTGCAGAATAAATGGGTTTACAAGTTGAAGGAAGAAGATGGAGGAGAAAAGCGGTACAAGGCTAGACTTGTTGTAAAGGGGTTTGCACAAAAGAAAGGTATAGATTTTGATGAAATATTTTCTCCTATTGTTAAAATGACTTCACTTAGGAATATTTTAAGTCTTGTGGCAGTAGAAGATTTTCATCTTGAACAGTTAGATGTAAAATCATCTTTTCTCCATGGGGATTTGGAGGAAGAGATTTATATGCAGCAACCACAGGGGTATGAGGTCAAGGGGAAGGAGAATTTGGTATGCAAGTTGAAGAGCTTGTATGGCCTAAAGAAAGCTCCAAGGTAGTGGTATTTGAAGTTTGACAGGTTTATGACAGAACAGGGTTATAGTAGAAGTCATTCTGATCACTGTGTTTATTTTAAAAGGCTAGAAAATGGAAGCTATATTATCTTGCTATTGTATGTAGATGACATGCTTGTTGCAGGGTCTAACATGAAGGATATAAATATGCTCAAGAATAAATTCACCAATTCATTTGCGATGAAGGATTTGTGCGTTGTAAAGAAAATCCTTAGCATGAGAATAACAAGAGACAGGAAAAATAAAAAAATGACATTGTCTCAGGGTGAGTACATAGAGAAGGTGTTGGAGAGGTTTAGAATGCAGAATGTAAAACCAGTTAGTACACCTTTGGCCAGCCATTTCAAATTAACTAAGGAAATGTGTCCCAAGACACAAGAGGAGATAGAATACATGTCAAGGGTCCCTTATTCATCAGCAGTTGGCAACTTGAGGTATGCAATGGTTTGCACAAGGCCAGATATTGCACATGCAATGGGAGTTGTGAGCAGTTATATGAACAATCCAAGTAAAGAACATTGGGAGGCAATAAAGTGGATTCTCAGGTATTTGAGAGGTAATACTACTCATGCATTATGTTTTGGAGGTTCAAACACTTTTCTACATGGATATGTTGATTCAGATATGGCAGGTGATAAAGACAGCAAGAGGAGAACCACAAGGTATGTTTTTACTATAGGTGGAACAACAGTAAGTTGGATTCTGAAACTGCAAAAGGTTGTTTCACTTTCAACAACAGAGGCAGAGTATGTTGCTTTTACAAAGGCTAGTAAAGAGATGATTTAGTTACAAAGGTTTATGGAGGAATTGGGAAAGAAGCAGGAGAATAATAGGTTGTACTGTGACAATGAGAGTGCAATTCATCTTGCAAAGAACTCAGCCTTCCATTCAAAGAATAAGCATATACAGTTGAGGTACCACTTCATATAATCCACCTTGGAAGATGGAAATTTGAAGTTGGAAAAGATACACACTATCCAAAATACTGCAGATATGTTAACAAAGGGAGTAACCAGAGAGAAATTGAGTTCCTACTCAGTTTCAGTTGGTCTTAAAGAATGAAGATGCATATGAGAAATTTTCCAGGTCCAAGAAGGTTCAGATTCCAGCATATACAACAGTAGTGGAGTTGTTGAGATCGGTCTCCAAGTGGGAGATTGTTGGTTGTGGAGCCTGATTATCTTCCTGACTCAGAGGTCTTGTGTTTTTCAGCCATGTTTATACCCCATGAAGACTTTACACCCTAGAAGTATGTACACTCTTTCACGTGGGGGAGTGCAGAGGGGGGGTACCCCCTCTGTGGGGTCCAGGGGGCCTATCCCGCTAACTGGGGGGTTTGGGGGTGAAGCCCTCGAAGGAAAAATTGCCTTGTAAAAGTATATTGTAATTTCATTGTAAATCTAAACCGTTCATTATAAGGTCACAGGTCTAACGGTAGAAATTATGTTAGGGTTTTTTTCCCTAGAAGGAAACCCTCTTTTATGAGGGAAATGTATTGCGGCTATGTATGATGGCGAGTATTCTATTCTTAGAGAGGAGACTATGAGAGAAAGAAGAGGAAGTTACAATGGGTTTTTTGTAGGTTGTATCCCTTCATTTGCTGGATAATAATAAAGGAAGGACCTGGCAATTTCTCTGGTGGACGTAGCCCACACTGGGTGAACCACATAAATCTGTGTCTCTGTTGTATTGTGTATCTTCTGTGTTTTGTTTCCGCATTTGTTTTATTTTATTGCTCTGCCATCCTGTTTTTCTAACATAAAGCACTAACAAAACTCTAACTATCGACCCTTTAGGAAACACCTGTGAAGTAGATGAAGTCTCACCCGAGGTAGAGGCAGGGGGGGTTGCAGGAATCAAGTGTCTACAACCTAGCTGGGACACAAATATGTGATCACAATACTTAAAATAGCACTTAGCAGTTAACATTCATTAGTCTTTAACCCTTTATTCACGTCGCAGGTAAAACCATAATTATAGAACAACGCAATATTCAACAAGATCTAAAACATCCAAACACTTAGCACATAGAAATAGATCAGATCTAGCATTCATTCATACCACTAAGCACTAAACATTCATCCAGAATAATGCACTAAGAAAATAAACACATAAACTTATGAACATCATAGCACAAAGCACCATAACACGGGATATACGTGGTTCACCCCTAGCGTGGGGATACGTCCACCAACTCTTCGTCTTCTTTATTATCTTCTTGCAATCATCTTACATTCACAGGGCCATAAAACCAACTCCACATAGGATATGAGATCTACGTGCACCTTGCTAGATCCTCCTTCCCCAAGCTTGGCACAACATAGAGCCTTCTTACAATCACTTGCACTTAGCTCTGCAAGTTCTCAACACACAGTATGCACAAAGCATTCACAACTATTATCACTTAGCTCACTGGCTTACAACCGACTCCTTCTTATATCACCTAGATATCTATTTATACATTACAAATAGGGCCTAAACATGGGTAAGACCCATGGGCTAACATCCCATACTCGTTACATAAACCCTAAACCCAAAAAGATTGCAAAAAGGGGCGAGATCCCACTATCTCCTCTTCGCCTGGTGCTTCATCTTCGACCAAACTGTCGAAGTCCAAAAAATGGTCAAACACGAACAAGGTTCTCCAAAACTTGGTCGAGGGCCAACAACCCCCCAACACTCACCTTTGACTCATCCCGAGTCACTCTGATCTGGGAAACTCTACTTTGCTAGAGCCTCCTGCTCGAAGAATTATTGAATGAACTTCTTGGTGATAGGTCCTTCCAAGCATTGTTCCACTGTAGTGACCACTTGTTCCAGTTGTGCACCTTGTCCCTCGATCTCCTTGAAAATTTTGCAGGCTTCATCCTGGACCGACTGAAGTCTCTAGGTTACTTCCATGACTTTACTCTAGATGGTGTGGACCTCCTATTGAACTGCGCACTGTTCTTGTGACCTTTTCATCTTCTTGACTGCTGACAATACCTTTAACTATTCTCACACTGTCGCTTCTTGTTTATTTTCTTCCTAGAGATGTGACTCCAATGTCCTTAGTCCAGGGTCCTCTGCAAGGAGATCATATGTCTGCGCACTTCTATTACTTAATTTCTTTCATTCTAAGGCCAATGCCTTAATTCTTTCAACCGCACTCTAGGAAGTTTCTTCTCTCTAATCTCCCACTTCCTACAGAGTGCTTGGCACAGCTTGTAGTTCCAGTTCTTCTACTTGTGCTTGGAGCTATTGAATGGCTTCAATGAGATTCCCCACTTGGCTCTTAGTTGTCTTCTCTTGCCTCTGTGCCAGGCTCGACATAGAGCAAAGTGCTCTAGTAACTGCTTCTTTAAATCCATTCTTCTATGGGAGTAACTGTTCTTTTTCCTTCTGGATCTACGCTCTGTCCTCTACAAACTTCACCTGGAGGTCATATTTTTCTTGCTGCACAACCTAACGTTGCTCTATGGCTTCTTCTCTTGCTTTCTTTAATGCCTCTATGGCCTGTTCGTTTTCTTCCTGGACATGACGAAGGTGAGCCTCTGTCGCATCTGCTATTCTGCGTATTTGTGTAGGCTCATCTCCTACTTCTATGCCCCCTGATGACAATGATGAAGTATACATTGTGCGGCTCGAATAAAGAGCCTGTTGTACCCCTTTGAGCTCTGCCTCGATCCTATCAAACATTGTCTCCTATTTGGATTCACTTCACTACAAAATGTCCTCTAAGGTATTTGATACAACGACGATGATGAGGTCAAAATCATCCACCGTGAGCACAGTCTGAAATGGAGGTTTATTGGCTTTTGACTTCTTCTGTGATGAAGGTTTTGTTGGAGAAACCTTTCTTTTCTTGGATGCCTTGGCCTATGTAAGGGGATATTTAGGTAGTGTCACTTCACCCTATTCCTATTTGTCTTCTTCCCCTTCATCATATTCTTTGTCTACTTCGTCACCTCCTCCTCCTTCAGGTGAATCTGGTGAAGACTCCTTTGATGCACTGCTCAGTTCATGAACCTATTCCTTCTTTTTCTTCTCGCTGCTGCTCGATGCATCATATTCTTCTTGGGTGACTACAGGACTTCCGATGAGTTTGGGGTCGAAGATTTCTATTTGTTTGACTGGTACCAGGAATTCTGCAGGCCATTCCTTGGTTATTTCCTCCAATATATATTCCTCAGTGAGTTTGTAATAGGACTAGAGATCTTCCTTATGTTCATTCCTGCGTGCAGTGATGTAAATGAAATGCCTATTTGTGCGGAACTTTACTATTGGACTGAACCTATGAAGTGTATTCAGCGTCATGCAAGGGAAGGATTCAATGTCCCTCTTCAGCTACAAGTAATAGGTTTGGAACACCGCATTGGACTGTCATTGCTTCTCCATATTGCTCGAATACCATAGCATAGTGAACTTCACGGCCAATGGTTCAGATGACTCGATTTCAGTGAAGGTCACTCCTTCCGACATCTCCCAAGCAATGAATGAAATGAGGATCAACAACCAGCTGAAGTGAAACTCATATCCATGGTCTTGTGCTTCACGAAAATCCTTCTCCAACTGGTTGATGAGGTAGCTTGCTGGTTCATCTACATTCCTTCAACGCATTTTCCTGCGAGGTCGACGATGAACCTCGTGACCTGTGTTTGTCTGTTCTTCCTGATGAGCTTGCCTACTATCAGTTGACAAGGTAGGCACATTGCACCATTCTGGATGGAGGCTACCTTGTAGCCCTTCTTCCATTTCTCTACATCACTGTAGGTATCCTTTATTTTTTGGACCAAGGTGTGATCTGTAGCTTTCACTAGGTAAAAATCCTGAGGATCTGGTCCTTGCATGATCAATCCAGTGATTTGATGGATCAACGATGGATCTACTATGATGCGCCTATCCAACCATAGGTAACTGCCATGGTAGCATGACAAGAGGAGTTTAACACATGCGTTAACCTCCTGATGTCTTCTAAAGTTTGGTATCTTCATCACATTGAGGATTGTTGATCTTGCAGTGTCCATGGTCCACAGCTGGGGGACTATCTTTGGCTTCTTTCTCGTTGTATTTGTCAGGTACTTGTGTGGTGCGAGCATTCCATAGTTTTTGCGGTCTCCTAAGTTGAATTTGTTGATATTCAACGTCATAATTTGTCATGGCTATGGTCCAACTACGCATATCCCCTTTGGGAGGTACGCAGTTATTAGTGTATAGTCGAAGTCCCTCGAGATGTTGTCATGACTAACCACACCAGCCAGAGGTGGGATATAGTCAGGTAGGACCGATGGGATGAGATTCACATTTTCCAAGTCATCACGATGCTTGCTTCTCTTCTCTAGCGCAGTTCGGGATGGCCCAGATCAATGTCTAATTGATGGGGATGCTTACACCCCTCTCGTCGACGAGGCCTGTGCTCCTGCAGAGATGACCTTCTTATCCATGAGGTTTATGAGGATTTCTTCGATGAATTTCTTTACTACGCTACGGTCACCTAACATACACGCTCGAGATCAGATATCTCAGGTAGGTGGACAATCACTCAAGGTAAGCAGAACGGGTGGCAAGGTCTCACTAAGCACTATGCGAAAGAAACTAGTTCTCTGTGGGCTCGGATAATCACAATTTGCAAAAGTGTCCATAGTAAAAATTTCAACAGGTTAAATAGATAATGTCATAATGGACTCCTCCAATGGGAAAGAATGCCTCAATCAGTTCAATTACATCTGTTATGGTGAGGTCCCAATGGTCCAATGGTGATCTTTCTGGCAATAACTGCATTTCTAGCCATTCTGGAGCATTGTTATAATGGTTGGGACGCCTCTAATGGTCATATTGCTTCATCATGGTGAAGTGCCAATTTGTGTTGTTATGCTATTTCGGCGAGGTTCAAGTTCTACAAACCTTCCTTCTGCAAAGTCCTCTCTGGAACCTCCTGCAATTTTTCTAGCTTTGCTTTCTTCTTACTGAGCTTTCTTGCCTTCTTCCCCGTGATCTGAGTTACTAATTTCCTCTTTCCATTTTTATTCTTATCTCCTCTTAGCATAGTAACTTCGCACTATTGAGGGTCTTTCACAGGGTTCGAGGGTAATACTTCCTCTCTTATTGTTTCTGGAGTAGGTTCTCTACTCTCTTGCATGGACAGGTTCTTTAAGCCTTCTTGCATTCTTTCAGCTTCGACAGCTGGGTCTCTGGCCCTCAGTTTCTTCAACTTGTCCTCCTGTTCTTCTATTAAGCACGCTATTCTCCTAGCCATGAAGTCCCTTAGTTATTTATTTTTCTTTTCTATAGCTTCCTCTTCCTCTTTCCTTTGAATTTGATCCCTCTCAATCCAAGTCTTTCCCAACAAAAGTGCAAAGAGAGTGTTGTTCTCAACAAACTTAATGACCTTGAATTATTCTTATGTCGATGTTCCATGAGCACTCATAGGTACGTGAGTAAGTCTTCCACATAGGGTTATCATATTTCCTTTAAACAATCATATTCCTCCTAATGAAGGAATCATAGAAGGCTTTCCCAAAATTTCCCAAGTACTTTCTGTCATAATGTTTACCTGTGTTTCTGCATCCAATACATAGTCTATGTCGAAGTCTCCTATTCTTGTTTCTATGCACTCTTTCTCTTTTAAGATCTCTGATAAACTAATGCCTCTGTGATCATTTAGTGTCTGTTTCATCTGTAATAATATTATCTCTGATTCTTTCTAGTTCTTTATCATATCCTTAGTCTCTTGACCTTTCTCATGGTCTTCTTATCTCATATTCATCTTTTCAACTTTAGCAATCATTCTAGGGAAATCCAAAACTTCATGTCCAGTAGATTTACAACAAAGGCAAATAGGACCTCATCTAAGGCATTCCTTAGCAAGATGTCCTAGTCTTTTGCAACTATAACAAATATCCAATCCTCTCTTTCTCTTAAACGATACCCAACCTTTCTTATTCTGCACAGTGGGATCACAGTGATGGACCTGCAAAACATTCTTTCTAGGATCCTGCATCCTGTTAGAAAAACAGGACCGCGGAGCAATAAAATAAAACAAATGCAGAAATAAAACACAGAAGACACACAATACAAGAGAGACACAGATATACGTGGTTCACCCAGTGTGGGCTACGTCCACCAGAGAAATTGCCAGGTCCT
>ML832486.1:56601-79376 GCA_009831015.1 Picea engelmannii | reverse complement strand
CACTGTGAGATTGTGAACGATTTTAGTATAAGAATGTCTGTGAATGTTTCGATAATAACTAATGGACCTATGCTTGTAATAGAGGAAGCCATGCATGACTCATGTCGATAAAAATGAATCTAATCATGCCCAGGTTGAACTAAGTCAGGTATCCAGTCCGTTCTTTGGAATTTGTTTCCCTTATCTGTATCCAGGAATGGCTCGAAATAGACCTCTTCATGGAGATTTCCCTTCTCAGAAAGGTTTACCAAGAACCTGGAAAAAGGGCATGAATGTGCAAGTCTTAGAAACCCTATGCGAAGAGGAATGACCCTCCTGAAATCCCGAAGTAGCCGCATAAGGATAAGTATTGATCAAGGGATGAGATCCTGTCGGGAAAGCTGCAGTCATTCACGACTGTTAAATCGAAGGAATGAATGAGGGCGTAAATTACCTTAACCCTCTTCCCCTTATCTTCGTGAATAGCGAGGAAATCCGAATCGTAGAACCCCAGACTCCATGAGAACATCTGGACCGCTATTTTTTCCACATCCAAAGGGAAGTAGGAAAGGGCGCGGCATCGGGACCGTTCTGAATCGTTAGATCTTAGCTAGGAAACCTGACAGCCGTTATATCTATAGGGAGATAGATGAGGGTTAAGCCTCATGAAGAAGTCAAAAATATGGACACTTTAAGTCGCGAGTGGCGAGGCTATGAGAGGATCATAACCATCCATACGAGGAGGACAGGTGGCAGAGATCCAAGGATCTCATGAGCTCGGGGCTCGTGGGGTAGAAGTCCAAAAGCTGGACACTTTAAGTCGTGAGTGGCGAGGCTACGAGAGGATCAGAACTGTCCATCCGAGGAGGACAGGTGGCAGAGATCCAGGGATCTCGTGAGCTCAGGGCTCATGGGGTAGAAGTCTAAAAGATGGATGCTTTAAGTCGCGAGTGGCGAGGCTACGAGAGGATTTGAGCTGTCCATCTGGAGAGGACAGGTGGTAGAGATCCAGGGATCTCACTACCTCGGAGGTTCGCGAGGTAAGAGCCCAAAGTTTGGATGCTCTAAGTCACGAAGTAGCGAAGTAGTGAGAGGCTGTGAGCCGTCCATCTGGGGAGGACAGGGGGCAGAGATCGAGGAGATCTCGTGAACTCGGGAGATCGCAGGGTGAACGCCCAAGTATTTGGTGTTAAAAGTCATGAGACAGGAGGTCGCGAAGCAACAAAGTAGCGAGAGACTATGAGCCATCCATCGAAGGAGGTCAGGTGGAAGAGATCGAGAGATATCGCGAACTCGGGAGTTCGCAGGGTGAGAGCCCAAGTATTGGGCATTCAAATTCATGAGGATGCGAGAAGCGAGAAGGTAATAACCATTGGATCCGGATCACGGGAAGACCATTGGATCCACACGTGGGATCGTGTATCGGGGCCTCGCAAGAAAAGGCCTGAGAATTTGGTCAAGGGAATCCCGAGGTTGCGAGTAGCGAAATCCATTGGGGAAAAGTCAGTGAGTTGACTGATCATTGGATCTCGGGGATCCGAGAACCCAGTGTTCAACCTTTGAACTCGCGAAGTCACGAGTTCCGATTCCCCGATAAATCAAGAAAAGGGGATCGCACGAAGATAACTGTGGGAGCAGATGTCCCGATAGGGAAATAGAAGAACCTCGGAGTTCTTCGGGCGAGAAGAAGAAGACCCTATGAGTGGACGTAACCGTGGTTGGCATGCCTACGTTAGGTGGGATGTAAGACCAAGGTTATGTACAGAGAACCGGGTAGGTAAATAGAAGACTTGTAATTCGAGGATTGGCATTTTGCTGCTACAAGCTCCGGGGAGTCTCATTATTGAGAAATCAACAAAAAAAAAAAAAAAACTTTGATTGATGGTAGTGGGTGTGTTACAATATGTACTATGTTTATTCCATTATTGTTATTTCTATTTTTCTTAAGAATTTGTGAGCATTGTTTCACTGTAAATGTTTAAAACTTACATTTGGTATCAAAGCAAGATTATTGGCTTCAAGGGTATGCCTTTGTTGTTAAGGGTTCAAATCGTTTTTTGATAGAGCAAGTTTATCTTGGGTCAGTGATAAACTTGGTTTTAGCGGGAGATCTGTGGTGGTGATTCTTATGTTGAAAGAGAATGGTGAGTAGTTCTAGAATCAATATTGAGAAATTTAATGGTAAAAATTTGAGCTATGGAAGCTCAAGATGGAGGACCTTCTTGTAGACAAAGAACAATGGATCATTGTGGATTCTGCTAATGCATCTATATGGCAATGACAAACTGGACAAAGTTGGATAGGAAGGTAAAGAGTACAATTCGGTTATGTCTTTTAGATTCAATGCTATTGAACATCTCGGGAGAAGCTACAACTGAACAATTATGGGATAAGTTAGGGACTTTGTATCAGTGTAAGTCATTGGTAATTTTTTTTTTCCTTCGAAATAAGTTGTACCTCCTAAGGATGAATGCCAAAGACTCCATGATAGACCATGTAAATTCCTTTAATAGTATGGTAAGTCAGTTTTTGTTTATCAATATTAAAATTTTTGATGAAGATAAGTGCATTAGATTATTGTGTTCTTTACCAGATTCATGGGATAGTTTGATTGTAGATATTGGGAGTAATGTAACCACATTAAAGTTTGATGACGTGGTTGCATCCTTTCTATCAGAAGAAATAAGGCAAAAAACCATGGATGGTTAGAGCACATATGACTTATTTGAAATAGGTCATTCCCAAGATATAAACAAAAATAAGTCTTCTAGGGGTGGGGGTGGGGCGAGAGATCTAAATCTCTAATAAAATCCTTAAGGAAATGCTAGAAATTTGGTAAATCTTGGCATTATAATAAGGATTGTAGATCTTAAAGTGTCGAGAAAGGGTAGAGATATGATGATGTTCCTTCCATAGAAGGGAAGAGCTCCTCAAAGGAGGAGGGGACGTGTACTTGGCTTCTATAAGCACACATTCATATAATGACGTATGCCTCATTGACTTTGGTGATTCTTTTCATATGATTCTTCATAGGGAGTGGTTTTTTGAATATGTAAAGTATAATGGAGGTGATGTTTTCTTAGGAGATGACTCGACAACTAGAATCATAGGACATTGAAGAGTTAAGTTGTTGCTCAAGGATGGAAGGATTAGAACACTCCCCGAGGTTTTCCACATTCCAGAGTTGGCTAGAAACTTGATATCTATAAGTAAGATGAATGATGTAGGTCTACATACCATGTTTAAAATGAAAACCCGCAAAATGATTCAAGGATCAATGGTGTTGATTCAAAATGAAACTCTACACAAGCTATTGGGAAGCACTATTGCTGATGGGTGTAAGAGTTATTTTGTTCTTGAGGGTGGAAATGAAGAGTACATAACCCTATTGTCTCAGGAGAAAAGACAATGCTATGACATCAAAGACTTGGACATATTGGAGAGAAGGACCTTTGAGAATTACATGGTAAAGGTATGGTTGAAGGTATGTCTATGTCTGATTGCACATTAGATTTTGATTTATGTGAACATTGC
Organism: Picea engelmannii; assembly: GCA_009831015.1. Lineage (NCBI taxonomy): Eukaryota > Viridiplantae > Streptophyta > Pinopsida > Pinales > Pinaceae > Picea > Picea engelmannii. The sequence continues at coordinate 75,863 of ML832486.1, read as the reverse complement.
ATATATGGAAAAAGAAATCGAGTAAGATTGTCATATGGTGCTACCAGAGTAAAGGGAATCTTAAAGTTGATACACAGTGATGTGTTTGGACTTATGCCTATTCCATCACTAGGTAAATATGTGTACTATGTTTCATTCATAGACAATTTCTCAAGGAATACATGGATTTATTTCCTCCAAAAGAAATATAAAACCTTTGATAAATTTAAAGAGTTTAAGTCTCTTGTAGACAATCAAACAGAGAACAAAATAAAGGTGTTGAGGAAAAATATTGGTGGATTTATGTGGAAATGAATTCGAGGAATTTTGAAAGAAGTGTGCAATAACAAGGAAAAAGACCACTCCATACAAACCTCAACAAAATGGAGTTGTAGAAATAATGAATAGGATGTTGATGGAGAAGGTAATGATCATGCTTAATGGTGTTGAGTTAGGACAATAATTATGGGCATAGGTAGTGGATACCGTGTGTTACTTGGTAAGTTGATACCCTTATAAACTTTGGTTGAAAAAACATCGCATGAGGCATGGACTAGTAAAAATACATCTCTTAAAAATTTTCGAGTTTTTGGTTGTGATGCTTATCTACATGTTCCAAAGGAAAATATAAGCTAGATAATAAAGTTGAAAAATGTGTATTTATTGGTTATAAAGATGGTATAAAATCTTATAAGCTTTGTACCTTAGTAACTAAGAAGATTTACAATCAAGATGTTGTTTTTAGAGAGGTTAAAGATGTTCCCAAATATGAAGTCCTACCAAGGGAAAAATAACCATATATAATAGAGTTTGAGTTGGAGGATGAAGAATTTGGCTCAACAGAAGAAGATGAAAAAGAATAAGAAGAACATTGTACTCTAGTTTTGAGGAGATCAATTTGGGAAATAAGGAAACTAGAAAGGTATATTCCACCTGATTTTCATTTAGTTTTTCTTTATCTATTATTGATGATGATCCAAAAGCTGTTAGGAGGAAGTGTATGCAATGGATAGTAAACTCTAGAAGAACGCCATGTTTGAGGAAATGGTTTCCTTGGATAAGAATGAAGCTTGGGATCTAGTTGAGTTTCTAGCTGGAATAAAACACATTGGTAGCAAATGGGTGTTTAAGAAGAATTTGAGTGTAGAAGGTAAAGTGGAGAAGTACAAAGCTCGCTTAGTAGAAAAGGGATATTCGCAGATGGAGGGTATTGATTTTGTTGAATTCTTTTCTCTTATTACTAAATTAACTTCTATTAGATTTGTTTTGTCTATTCCTATTTATTTTTATCTTGAAGTGGAGTAGATGGATGTGAAGACAACATTCCTACAAGGGGATCTTGAATAATAAATATACATGAGACAAAGAAGATTTTGTAGTGGAGGTATATAAAAAGTTGGTTTGCAAGATGAAAAAGTCCCAATATGAATTAAAACAATATCTGAGAATACAATATCAAAAGTTTGATACTTATATATTGGGACTTGGTTTCTCAAGAAGCAAAGTTGATCATTGTGTCTATTCTAATCAAGTTGGTGATTATTTTATTTATGTGGTATTGTATGTTGGTGATATGTTTCTGATTGGAAATGACAAGGAAATCATCAAGGATGTCAAAACTCGGCTATCTTTTGAATTTGATATGAAAGATCTTGGTGCTACAAATTTTATTTTGGGAATGGAAATTAAAAGAGATTGGGAAAATAGGAAACTCTAGTTAAATCAAAGGAAATATGTTGAGACATTATTGTAGAGGTTTAATATGAAGGAATGAAAATTGGTCAAGGTCCCTATTCTTGTAGGTGCAAAGTTTTCGTAGATCGATGTCCCAAGAAACAAGAAGAGGGAGAAGACATGTCCCATATTCCCTATGCTAGTGATATTGGAAGTTTGATGTATGCAATGGTCTGTACTAGACTAGACATTGCCCACGTAGTGAGAATTTTGAGCATGTATATGTCAAAACCAAGGAAGGAGCATTAGACAAATATAAAGAGGGTTTTAGGGTATTTGTGTGGCACTAAAATTATGCAATTTTCTATCAAAGAAGCCCTGGATCAAACAGAGTGTTATATGTACATGGATTTGTTGATGTAGATGGTGGATCATGTTGTCATTGATACCAATGGTTTGATTGATTGATGTCAAGTGATTGATTGATGACAAATGATGCAGGAGCATCATCTCATGTCAGCTAGCCAACCAACCAGCCACGTCAAGCGCATGCATTTAAGGCCGAAGAGAGGCGCAACCCTCATTTTGATTTGAAATTAAATGTAATTAAATTGCTTAAGCTATTGAGCTGGGAAGCCATGCTCTGCACATGCATAGAAGTAAATAGACCTTTAAATGTTTGTAAAGGCTAAGATCTAGATCCGATCTGCGGACTAGACAACCATTGAATGTAATTGAATAGGGTAGTTGAGGTTTGGAGGGAAGATATCGAAGATCCCCCTCAGGTAAAAGAACCATTGTAATCTCATTTTGAAAAAAAATTGAGTTAGTAGAATGATTGAGCTAGCGTGAGATAAAGAAGGAGTCGAGATCTTGTTACAGGCTGTGCTCAGGAACACCTTGTAAAGACAGGCATTTGCCATTTTAATATAAACAACAGTTTTTCCTGCATATTATCTATGTTGAATGAATGTCTGTGAGTGTTATTTATATGTTGTGAATGTATGTTATGTTTATGCATTTGCAGGAGTTGTTCTGGTTTCAGGCTTGAGAGGTCTTTGGGGCTTCACACCAGGAGGGTGTGACAGAACACTGCAGGTTTTGATAGCCATGCAGAGAGGGTGAATTTTTGAACTCTGTGGAGTCAGACGGAGGCGTGCCAGGTGGGCATTGAAATTGAAATCATTAACTCAGGAGAAAGAAAGCTCTGCCAGGTGGGCATTGAGCTAGTGCAAGGAGTGCATAGAAGGGGAACTCTGCCGTGAGTTCGTAAGAAGCAAGAATCATAGAAGGATTCTTGATACTCTACCAGGTGGGCATGGAGTAAGTGCTAGAGTACATAGAGGGATTCTGTCGAGTTCAGAAGAAGGCGGAATCTCTGAGAAGTTCCGTAAGAGGCTCTGCTAAGTGGGCATTGAGCATATTCGTAGGGTTATTGGATACCCATAGAGACTCAACAATAGGTTGCTTGAGTAGAAGGATAGTTAGGAGGGCATCCAAATTCTCCATTTGCAGGAGAAGGAAGAAGGATAAAATCCCTTAGGGGTCTGAGTAATTGAGAAGCTCAGGAGGAATAGCACTTTGCGTGCAGAGACTCTATAGAGGTGTAGAAGTCATAACCCTTCAAGGATTCAGGAGTGAAAGCTCAGGAGGAATAGTGCTTTAAGCGCACGAAGCTGTAGCTGTAAGGAGTGTAGAGGCTAGAGAACTCTCAGGAAGAGTTCAGAGTTTTCTAAATCTCAGGAGGGACAACATTTACATATATGCACGGGAGGACTCAAGTCGAAGAGTTCGTAGTGAAGGAAGAAGAACTCAAGGTTGAGGCCCTTGAGAATTTGAAAAAAAAAATCTTCCAAGTCCTGGAAGAAAGCGCATAAGTTCTAGAGGTGCAAAACAGTCGTTAGATCAGGCTGAGGAAAAGAAATCTATACCGTCAAAGTCTTTACGTCCAAGAAGAAGCGTAGCAGAGAAAGCACACATAAGAGGTCTGAACCTTCAGATCTTAGCCAAAGAACCCGATAACCGTCAGATCTATCGAGAGTTGCGAGGGAGACGAAAGTCCTGAAAGGAATTGCCGCATCGAGATATCGATGTTCGGGATATTGGAGGTCCTGATGATGAGAGGCCAGGACATTACAAGTCCTGAAACAACGAAAGAATCGCAGTTGTCGATCTGAGGAAGGATGCGTGTCACGCGATCATCCATTTTGGAGATCCAGGCACCAGGACTCACAGAGGTGAGCGCTTTTTGACTTTGCATTTGGCGAAGTCCCAAGATTTGATCTGGACCGTTCATCCATTTGGGATGCGTGGCAAAAATCCAAGAATTCGAGAAAAAATCCCGAAAGGGGAGAATCCATCAGCATATTGAGATTCGACATTTCGTGAATCCTAAAGACAAGACGTTCGGAGCATTTTGGCACACGAAATCATGAAATCCTGAAAGGGGTTTCCTAGCTGACGTCATTCGAAGGTCGGGAATTGGAACTTCGGGAGTTCCGAGGCTAAGAACCCAAAGGCATTTCGATGTTTCAAATCCCGAAGTTGCGAAAAAGAGAAGGTCGGAACAAGTGCCATTTCGGCATCTCCCATATCGACATTTTGCGTATCGGTACTTCGGGGGTCTACAGGACAAGAGGTCGAGCGGTTGGGTTACGAAACCCCGAAATATGGTTAGGGTCATATGTGAAGTGGTCATGTGGGCCAAGACTTAGCCTTGAGGGATAGTTTCCGATAGAGGTGTTTCGACATATTGAAAAATCAGTGATTGAGAGGTCAAGAGGACAGAGGATTCCTGTCGTCGGGAATTAAGAAATCCTGAAACCCAAAATTATATTTTTCCTGTTGAGGAGAGGAAAATGGTCAGAGTGCAGAGGACCGAGAGGGTAAAAGAAGGACCTATGGATCCGAATTATGCACGATTCTAGTGGGAGTCGAAAGAGCTGCTTCGCCTCACAAATCAAACAGAACGATCCTGCGAGTAGACATGGAGTGCGTCTGCGTCTTGCAGAGAACCGAGAGGGTAAAAAGAAGGACCTGTGGATTTTATTTATGTGCGATTCCAGTGGGAGTTGAAAGAGCCTCTTCAGCTCATGAATAAGACAGAACGATCCTACGAGCAGACATGGAGTACATCTGCATATGCATAAACAAAGGATTGATTGATTGATGATTGATGTAATGTAATATGTATTGTCCTTGATGAGAAAGCATAGATGAAGATGGATCAATGAAATGTCATTGATATGATGAATATGGATCAATGATTTGTCATTGATATGATGAATATGGATCAATTATTTTTCATTGATACATGATGAAGATGGATCGATGTGGTTTCATTGGTATATGACGCATTGTTGGAAAAATGTATAGATGACTCATTATTGTCTTATCATGATTGATAAGGTGCATAAATGGATGAACTCCAAAGTGGTCCCCTTATGGTGAAATCCCTCATGGGAATACGCTTTGCGGATTGAGTTATCTTAGGAGAATGGTTGGAGGACCCATTCTCTCATTATTCTATTATCATGATTGATAAGGTGCACAAATGGACAAACTCCAAAGTGGTCCCCTTATGGTTAAATCCCTCATGGGAAGACGCTTTGCAGATTGAGTTATCCTAGAAGAATGGTTGGAGGACCCATGCTTGTATGTGGAACAATGAGATGAATATCAAGGAAATTGTTGGTGAAACTATCCTAGATGGAGGGGAGGTGAATAAAAGAGGGCTGAAATTCAAGGGAGGATAAATTCTTTTCATGATGCTTTCTAAGGTATGTTATTTACAGATCATCTCACCATTTTCGTAATAAATTTTTTTTCTATAATGATTCAGATCATGATATTTATATTCCATTGAGGAAACATATCCAAGTATCTATAGTAAAAAATTCAACTTGTGGGTCGTTTTATTTTTGTAGATACACTCCGTGGAAAATAGGGTTTGTGGCTAGTCCTGAAACACGTGTTTTGGGTAAAAACGTCATAAATTCTTCATAAAATATCCAAATTCAGTGAGACTAACTGTGTTGGTTATATTACAGTCTGAAGTATGTGGTGTAACAATTTCATATCCATTCAACAAACATTTTGTGTGGGGCACGCTCTACAAGGTCACTCTCTAGAATAAGCCAGAATTTAGCAAGGTATGCCATTTTTGCTATAAGTCCTTCTATGAGAGGTTCCAAGTAGTGACACTTGGAGAAATTGCACAAAACACAATGAATAACATTGTATATCAGTTTCATATCTTTATTCATTACATATACAAAGTTATGATTATTTCAAGTTAGGGTTGTTGACTAATCCAAAACTAGTCATGGTTGAGACAAGTAGTTGATGAGTTGGCACATACATGAGGTGTATAGTTGATGATGTTGGTACATATTGATGAGTCATTGTTGATTATTAGTTGACACATGATTGGTATATACTTGGTACATTGTTGGATGCACTTTTTTATGGTACAAGTTGATTACAGGTTGTTTGGCACAGGTTGGTGCATGGTTGATGCACTTATTTATGGTACAGATTGATATCTGTTGAGGATTGTTGCCTCATCTCAGTTGATGCTGAGGGTGTAAGATGAGTCTTTCATTATAGATTTGGTTCTCTTGTAGAGTTGGACTCTATTCAATGTTTGCTAAAAAACCACAAGGATTGTAATCCGTAATAAAAAGAAAATTGTACATACATCTTGTGTTCTTTGTGTTCCTTGTGGTGATGAATTGTTGATGATATATTGCTGATATGTGTTGACATTTAACTGGTTATAAATTACAACAATGAGTAATGAGTTAATGGTGATTTTTAACTAAGGAGTTTTGGGAAAAAGAGCCCCACACTGTTCACCCCCCCCCCTCTCAGTGTGGTCGGTGTGTCCAACAATTGGTATCAGAGCAAGCCTTCACTACAAGCCTTAACAAGCTTGAAGGAGATCCATAGACACACAAATGGATGATGAAATACCAATCCTTGATGAGTAAAACTATTCTACTTTGAGAATAGAGATGAGAGTGCATTTGAAGACAATGGGAGCAACTATTTGGAAGGCAGCCATTGGTGGATCAGTTCTGTTGAATAACAAGTCAAAGTTTGCAGCTCAAAGGGAAGGAAAGAAGAATGATGCATTGGCTCTCAATACCATTCTTAGTGGACTCTCAAGCCCTATCAAAGAAATCATGGAACAATTCACTTTTGCCAAGGATCTATGACTAAAGCTAGAGGAGACATATCAAAGTAAGAAGGATAAGGAAGATATTGAAGACCACTCCATCAAGATTATCAAAGGTAAATAATCTCCAAAAACCCTTGATTGTATTATTTCTAAATGTGATATTGAAAAAATTTCAAGTGAAGATAGCACAAAGGAAGATCCCAAAAGTATTTCAAATGAAGATATAGAATCTCCAAAGACTCTTGATTGCAATGATTCAAAATGTGATGATGTTGAATTTTTCTCAAGTGAAAAAGTTGATCTAGAAATAGTTTGTGTAAATTTTGATGGTAGTTATCCCATGGAAAGAATAGAAGAAGATATATTAGAACTTCAAAAGGAAGTTGAAGAGGGTTTAGATAGATACAAAAGTGATCATTTTTATACACACTATAACTATCTTTCAGATAACACTAAAAAGTTTCTTAGGAGGAGTCAAAGGCACATCTTGAAGTTAAAGGGAATGCTACAAGAACAAGAAGAGAGCAATAAGACAAAATTGGAAGAAAAGGAAGAAGAGATCACAATATTAAAGAATGAAAAAGAATATATGAAGGTAGATGATGAGATTAGCAAAAGTTTTGAAACTATTATTTATCTTAAGACCCAAATTGAAGAAGCCAAAAGGGTAGAATAAATTTTGAAGAATCAAATTAATGAAAAGGAAGAGTCATGTGATAAGTTAGAAGGTAAAATTGTTGATCTTAGAAAGAAAGTGGAGAAGTCAAATAAATTCTTGAATAGCTCAAAAATCTTGGATGAGTTCATGGAAAGTCAAAGATCACCATATGATAAATCAGGTCTTGGATACAAAGAAGAAGCTACACATGCTGAAGCAAGCACCTCAAAGAAGCATGAGTTAAGTCCATCAAAGAAGGAAAACAATGTTGCAAAGCAACCATCTACACAAGGCAAGGGAAATTTCAAAAGAACAAAGCAAGGAAAACATCAAGAAGCTATCTTTGGGACACCAAAGCAAAGGTATGAAAGTATTTTTCATGGGCATTATTATTCATGTAATGAATATGGTCACAAAGCTTTGGAATGTAGATCTTATGAAAGAAGATATAATGGAAGATTTCATAACACCATAAGGTGTTGGAGATGTGATCAAGTAGGACACATTGTTGTTCACTGTAACACCATGAGATGCTACAGCTGTAGTGGATTTGGCCACAAATCCTAGGAGTATTAGAACACAAGAAGAAAGTCCATGATGAGGACTTCACATAGCATGGCTAGAAGAAGGAATGAAGTAAGGAAGAGAGACATCTTTGAAAATATGGATGCTCAGAGCTCAAGTTCTTAGGAGCAGGGACATCTACAGAAGTGGGTGAAGAAGACAAAGTAGCCAGAATAGAATGAAAGATTGAAAGGAATTTCAAAAATGTCATCTACTGAGGCATACGCAGGTGACAGTGGTATCAATCATGTACATACGCATACTGACCTTGTATAGGTCACATACATACGCGAGCTATCTGTGCAACATTCCACGTATATGTGGTGAAGCCTAAGGAAAAGGGCTATGCACATGGATTGCAGTTTGATGTGATGGTATAACTCTGTGATGCAGGGTATGACATGGTTTATTACAGGTTCTGACACTGTTTGCTGCAGGTTTTCAAGATTCTATATTGGATTATGTAAGGTGATGATGTAAAATAAAATCTTGGGTGCATGGCACTAACCCATGAGTATGGATTGATGCATTTTATATTGAAGAACAATGTTGGTTATGAAAGTGAAGTTATGACACCTTGGTTATGTGATATATCTTGATGATTTATTGGAAGATTACTTGTTGGAAAGCTTGATGCATGCATTTAGAATATGGATGGGATACACATTGGGACATGTGGTTGGTGAGTTGATGAGGTGATCATGTTGTACATAATTGATGATTCATAGCTTGATCTATAATTGATACATGCTTGGTACACTCATAGATGGCATATGCTTGATGATACTACACCATTGGTACTACTTGATCATCACAACAATTGGTATTTGTTTAAGATACATGATTGTGGAACTTTGTTCATGATGGAGACACATCATGAGTGATATGACACATGGTTGACATATTAGTAGATGCACATTGTTGGCATATTGGTAGATGCACATGGTTGGCATATTGGTAGATGCACATGTTGGCATATTGATAGAGGCATATGATTGATACATTCCATGGATGATATCTTTTGTCACATTGCATGATGTTGATGTACATGGATGATGTACATAGGTGTTGTGCATGATGAGCACACTTTTTTGTACATGTATGTTGTGCATGGTGGGCATATTTTGGCACATGATTGATATTTGGATCATGATTCTCTATTTTATTGTTGACATATCTTGTGCTTCATGATGCTTGGTATAGCATGATTTTGATGCATGAACAGGTCCAATGATCGTTATATGGTAGCACATTGTTCATATCGAAGAGAATATAGGGGATACATACCCATAGGGGGAGTCATTCTTCTTCTCATGCTTCTAGGAGGATACATTTATCAGATGCATACCTAGAAAAGATCCCTATATTTGAAGAAAGAGAATAGAGGCATAATTATAGGAGTAGAGAATACGCATCTTGAAAAGAAGTTAGGGAGCATATATGTGGAAAAATATATATTTTTGGCTCTGGATTTATCAAAAAAGGGTTGATAAGTCTACATAGGGAAATGGAAAAAGGCCCTCTGTGCAAGATAGAAATGGTGAGGCAAATCTTGCTATAACACTCACTCATTCCATACACATATGAATACACTCAGACAAATAAGTATTTCAACTATACGTGTTTAGAAGTTTTATATAAATATGCAAATGATGAAGAATAATTATTATACCAGCAAAAACATACATACAAAAGCATACATGAATGGACAACTATAACATGTAAGAGTAATTGCAATTATAGTTTATCAATGCCAAGATAAGATGACAATTATCAGTCATTAGATAAACATGGAAACCATGAATATAATATTCACCCATAGGTACAAAAAATAAAGAATATGAAGGTTTGAAAATCTACAACAAAAGAAACTTATATTCTAATATGCATTCAAAAGTATTTTACCAAGGAGTCTCCACAAGGACTCCCAATCCAACCTCCGTTTTAGCTCTGCCCTTTGGTTCTCTTTATAAATATTACATGATCATATAGATCCAAAATAAATGGATCTCATAACCTCTTCACCTATACTTAGTTAGCCAAGTCACATTCGAATTTATGAGGTGGATGGAAAATACAAACTTATAAATTTCTGGAAAATGATGCTCAAAGATTCACCTATATCTTCTGAATCCTAACGGATGTTGGAAAACTGAGAGAGGTTTTTGAAGAGGAGCTCATTCTTGTGAAACGAATCTCTCACTTTCCAAAAATACCTTTCCATCTCATTAGAATCTATCTCCATAAAAGATGACTAAAACAGGAAAACAAAGATTTCCAAAATCTAGTCATATTCCTACAATCTAGGATTTGATCCCTAGAATGTTTCCATTGAGGAAACAAAGTTCCACCTGCATGATTTGATGAGAGATGATATTATATTTAAATATATTTGGCCACTTTGACCCAAAACGCCTCTTTCCAAGTCGAATTTCGACCCAAGCTCATCCATGTTGAAAGTTTGAAGAGTTGGTAGCACAATACACAAAAAAAACACAGTTTGCACTACAAACTCCTCTAGGTGATTGTTTTCAACAATTTTGTCCAAAATTATTTTAAAACCTGAAATGAATGCTGGAAAATGATTCTTTAAGACCTGAAATTTGACTTCATAACATATAAAATGTTGCAATATATCAGACTTAATCATTTAAACTTCCCCATACTTCATTTTACAAAAAAGGTTTATGCCAAAATGTAATACTCCAAGTGCTTTAGAAAAACACTCAATGCCTATGGAATTGCTTCTTGGAAGATGAATACCCTTCAAACTAAAGAGAACCATTTTCCATATTGTCACAATAAACATATCCCTCTTTGACAAAATCCATCAATAAAATCTAAAAATAGAGTATGCGTGTTATATGCATTTCTTATGTATTTAGCACTTGATAGGGTTTTTTGATCTTCAAGACAAAATGATAAAAACATTGGTCTATGCTGCTACCATATGCATGTTCCTCTCTTTCTCCAGATGATGCCCTTATAGCTTTTGAGAAAACCTCCAACATCCTATGCGCTTGAAGGAGTTCACATGGTTATATTTTTTCTCAATAAGAGTAGTATTAATAGGTTCAAACCTGACCATAGAGCTTGACCTCTTCCTGGGGATAGGGTCTTTCCTTGGAGCCATTTGATATCCAAGCACCTGCTGCAAATACTTCTGCACATAAAAAAATTAGAGCAAAAACCCCTAAGGAAAAAACTTCCTTGGTTCCCACAAAACCTTAACAATACTTCTCTGATGGCTAGCTGCAGCTTTAGAAGAGAATATCAAGACTTGATGATGATTTAAGAACCTTGAAAAACTTTCTGATATACCTTTTTCACTTCAAAAGTCTCCGATTGCAAAAACACATCTTTTTCACGAGTTGGTAGCACACTTAGTGTTAAAATAGCGCTTTGCGCTACCAACTTGTCATAATGAGGAATTATTTCAAAATTGACATCCCTTTGTGATTTGAAGTGAAATGATGGGTCATTATGGACCATAAATGACTAAAACAACTTGTGATTGGCCATAAAACAACTTCATGACTCAATTAACCACCTAAGACTCCAAATAAAAAAAAAGTTTATTTGGGAGCTAACATCTAGCTCTAATTGGGGATGGAAGCCTCCCTGTGAGGTTCCAAGAACATAGCAGACCTTGTGCCTTTCTGTTCAATTTGAAAACCTTGCAACCTGCTCTAATTATGAGATCAAACCACTCTTAAAAAATATACATCTTGAACTCCATATTTTCTATTCCATTGGGTTATGGAGTCATCTAGTATTAAACATGTACAACCATTCCTTTGTAAACCCTCAAGATTTGTCACTTACATTCTGTTCTTGATGTACTGAGATAAACATTGCTTATTTATTGAAAAATTGAAAGGAAATGTTCAAGTGCTGAACTTATTATCACACACTCCTTCTCTAATCAACTGTATTTCTTGTTGATCAAGTGAAATCATGCTTCCAATGAATCCATACAAGTAAAATCATGACTGAAAGACTTATTTTTACGCCACTGATTAGAAGATAATAATTAAAGCATAATAGTGACCATAAAAACTCTTTCAAGATATCACACTCACTGTCAAATGCAAGTGATATGATAAAATATGAAAACTTAAGAGAGTCTGAGAGATAAGACTCAAGCAAGGCTGCCATAGGGTCTTCAAACATTAGATCACAATTATATTGATTCAAAACGATTGACTGATCATGTATATCTTCCATTTTACTTGAAACCCAATGTCCTCCTTGATCTGCCAAGGGACATTTTTGATCATGACAAATGACAATTTCTTCTTTACCAAAATGATCATATGATGATTGCATAATATAATTTAAAGAACTCTAATTGTGATCAACTTTAATTATATAGTTACTTAGGCAATCATCCATTGCTTCTTGCTCAAAATGACTTATAATATCATCACTGGTATGATCTACATCTTGATTTAAAGAAAGATCTGAACAAATTGTCAAATGATGTGTCAAATTTGACTCATACTTACAGTCTTCCTGCCATTCCACCTTGAAAATGGATGATCTCTGCAAATCCAATTCCTCATGGTTGTTGCAACTTCCCTTTGTCTGCAAATCTGAAGAATGTGGGCTGACCTTACTAATTTCAATTGGAATTTGACCAACAGAAAACTGATCCTCATGATTTATAACTAAATCAATTATATTTTTAGACATACAACAATAAAAAATAATTGTAGTAGGAGAACTTTGAGCTTCTTCAATTTCCATTTCTAGTTCATGGTCATGTGAAAGCATATCATATTGAATATCATTAGAGAGTTGTTGCATATTGTGAGGGATAAATTATTCTCTATTTATAACTTCACTCTCATCATGCAATTCATATTCCTCACAACAATTATCAAATAAAAAATCATATAAAAAGTACCCTTTGCAATGCTCATTGAATACTCTGTGAAACTCTTTCAAAGATGAAATACTTGAAGGAGGTAATGAGAAATAATAGTTACATGCATCACCATCCAATGAATGCATGAACATCTTCATGCGAACATCATCATGTTGTAGATATAATAGATCCATGCACTCATGGAACTTGATGAGGTGTTCTGCAGGATTGTCTTCTTTCCTGTCGCTAAAGATAGGAAGAAAATCTCTCCATTCTGTCAAATGAGGTACTAGATGTGGGAAACCAGGAACTGCAGAGAAGTTGAGAGGTGCAAACCTTCGATCCAAAAGAGAATCAAATTCCTTTGACATTTGAATATTGTGGAGTCATCACTGAATTTGTCCTTCATGGAGTCACCAGATAGAATATTACAACCAATATGATGCCCAACCTTTGTTTATCATCAACAGCTATAACTATGTCATCTCCCATGGAAGCTTGCTTCAAACTCCTTTCCCCGAAAACAACATCAATTTTTTATCACTCCAAGAGTCACTCTAGGTTGCAAATAGAGTGAGCTTGGTAACATAATCAAATGTGTAAATAAGGGTATCAATTGGATCAAATTGAATAAGTTGATATGATATCACTCACTCCAGACACATATGAATACACTCAGACAAATAAGGCTTTCAACTATACTTGTTCATAAGGTTTATATAAAGATGTAAATGATGAAAAATACTTATTATACCAGCAAAAACATACATACATAAGCATACATGAGTGACCAACTATAACAGGTAAGAGTACTTGCAATTCTAGTTTATCAATGCCAAGATAAGATGATAGTTATTAGTCATTATATAAACATGGAAAACATGAATATAATATTCACCCACATGTACAGAAAAGAAAGAATATGAAGGTACTAAACATCTACAATAAAAGAAGCTTATATTATAATATGCATTCAAAAGTCTTTTACCAAGGAGTCTCTCCAAGTCCTCCCAATCCAACCTCCCTTTTAACTCCTCCATTTGGTTCTATTTATAGAAATTACATGCTCATATAGATCCAAAATAAATGTATCTCATAACCTCTTCACCTATCCTTAGTTATCCAAGTCAAATTCGAATTTATGAGGTGGATGGAAAATACAAACTATCAAATTTCTGGAAAATGATGCTCAACGATTCACCTATATCTCCCTAATCCAAATAGATGTTGGAAAAATGAGAGAGTTTTTTGAAGAGGAGATTGTTCTTGTGAAAAATATCTCTCACATTCAAAAAATACCTTTCCATATCATCAGAATATATCTCCAGAAAAGATGACTAAAATAGGAAAACACTGATTTCCAAAATCTAGTCATATTCCTACAATCTAGGATTTGATCCCTAGAATGTTTCCATTGAGGAAATGAAGTTCCACCTGCATGATTTGATGGGGGATGATCTTATATTCAAATATATGTGGCCACCTTGATGTAAAAATACTCTTTCCAAGTCAAATTTTGACCAAAGATCATCCATGTTTAAAGTTTGAAGAGTTCATAGTGCAATACAGAGAAAAAACACAGTTTGCGCTACTAACTCCTCTAGGTGATTGTTTTCAACAATTTTGTCCAAAATTATTTTATAACCTTAAGTGAATGCTGGAAAAGGATTCTCTAAGACCTAAAATTTGACTTCATAACATATAAAATGTTGCAATATATCAGTCTTAATCATTTAAACTTCCCCATACTTCATTTTACAAAAAAGGTTTATGCCAAAATATAATACTCCAAGTGCTTTAGACAAACACTCAATGCCTCTGGAATTGCTACTTGGAAGATGAATACCCTGCACCTTGAAGAGAACCATTTTCCATACTATCACTGTAAACATATCCCTCTTTGACAAATTCCATCAATAAACTCTAAAAACAAAGTATGCTTGTGATATTCATTTCTTATGTATTTATCACTTGATAGGGTTTTTTGATCTTGAACACAAACTGATAAAAATGTTCCTCTATGCTTCTACCATATGCATTTTCCTCTCTTTCTCTAGATGATGCCCTTCTAGCTTTTGACAAAACCTCCAACATCCTATGAGCTTGAATTAGTCCACATGGTTAGAGTTTTTCTCAATAAAAGTAGTATCAATAGGTTCAAACTTGACCACAGAGCCTGACCTCTTCCAGGGGATAGGTTCTTTCCTTGGAGCCATTTGATATCCAAGTACCTACTGCAAATAATTCTGCACATAAGAAAATTAGAGAAAAAACCCCTAAGGACAAAACTTCCTTGATTCCCAAAAAACCTTAACAATACTTTGTTGGTGAGCTACAGCTTTAGAAGAGGATCTCAAGACTTGATGATGAGTTAAGAACATTGAAAAATTTTCTAATATACATTTTTCACTTCAAAAGTCTTCAAATGAAAAAAATAAAGTTTTTTCACGAGTTGGTAGCGCACTTAGTGTTAAAATAGTGCTTTGTGCTACCAACTTGTCATAATGAGGAATTATTTCAAAATGGACATCCCTTTGTGATTTGAAGTGAAATGATGGGTCATTATGGACCATAAATGTCTAAAAAAACTTGTGATTGGCCCTAAAACAATTTCATGACTCAATTAACCACCTAAGACTCCAAATAATTTTATTTATTTATTTGGGAGCTAACATCTAGCTCTAATTGAGGATGGAAGCCTCCCTGTGAGGTTCCAAGAACATAGCATGCCCTGTGCCTTTTCGTTCAATTTGAAAACCCTGCAACCTGCTCTGATTATGAGATCAAACCACTCTTCAAAAATATACATCTTGGACTCTGTAGTGCCTATTCCATTGGGTTATGGAGTCATCTAGTATTAAACATGTACAACCATTCCTTTGTAAACCCTTAATATCTGTCACTTACATTTTGTTCTTGATGTACTGAGATAAAATCTACTTATTTATTGAAAAACTAAAAAGAAATGTTCAAGTGTTGAACTTATTCTCACACACTCCTACTCTAATCAACTATACTTCTTGTTGATCAAGTGAAATCATGCTTCCAATGAATCCATACAAGTAAACTCATGATTGAAAGACTTATGTTTACGCACTGATTAGAATATAATAATTAAAGCATAAAATTTACCATAAAAACTCTTTCAGGAGATCACACTCACTGTCAAATGCAAGAGATATGATAAAATCTTAAAACTTAAGAGAGTTCAAGAGATAAAACTCAGGTAAGGCTGCCATAGGGTCTTCAAAACTGATTTCACAATTATACTCATTCAAAACCATTGACTTCTCCTGTATGTCTTCCCTTTTTCTTGAAAATAGATGCCCTCCTTGATCTTCCAAGGGAAATTTTTGATCATCACAAATGACAATTTATTCTTTACCAAAATGATCATATGATGATTGCATAATAGAATTTAAAGAAATCTGATTGTGATAAGATTTAATTATAGAGTTACTTAGGCAATCATCCATTGCTTCTTGCTCAAAATGACTTAGAATATAATCATTGATATGATCTACATCCTGATTTAAAGCAAGATCTGAACAGATTGTCAAATGATGTGTCAAATTTGACTCCTACTTACGGTCTTCCCGTTGTTCCACCTTGAAAATGGATGATCTCTACGAATCCAATTCCTCATGGTTGTTGCAACTTCCCTTTTTTCTGCAAATATGAAAAATGTGGGTTTCCCTTACTGATTTCAATTGGCATTTGACCAATAGAAAATAGATACTCATGATTTATAACTGAAGCAATTAGATTTTCAGATATACAACAATAAGAAATAACTGTAGCAAGAGAAATTCTAGCTTCTTCAATTTCCATTTCTAGTTCATGGTCATGTGAAAGCATATCATCTTGAAGATCATTAGATATTTGTTGCAGATTGTGAGAGAAAAATTCTTCTCGATTTATAACTTCAATCTCATCATGCAATTCATATTCCTCACAACAATTATCAAATAAAAAATCATATGAAAAGTACCCTTTGCAATGCTCATTGAATACTCTGTGAAACTCTTTCAAAGATGAAATACTAGAAGGAGGTAATGAGAAATACCACTTACATGCATCACCATCCAATGAATGCATGAACATCTTCATGTGAACGTCCTCATGTTGTAGATCTAATAGATCCATGCACTCATGGAACTTGTTGAGGTGTTCTGCAGGATTGTCTTCTTTCCTCTCTCTGAAAATAGGCATAAAATCTCTCCATTCTGTCAAATGAGGTACTAGATATGGGAAACCAGGAACTATAGATAATTTGAGAGGTGCAAACCTCCGAGCCAAAAGAGGAGCAAATGCCTTTGAAATTTTAATATTTTGGAGTTGCCACTGAATTCGTCCTTCATGGAGTTGCTAGATAGAAGATTACAACCAATATGATTGTTAACCCCTAATATTGGCTCATTACCCCTTAATTGGGGCATATTACATTAGTAATTTTATTTTATTTATGTCAGCTTTATTCCATTAGTTGTAATTATACCTCCTAGTCTCCTATATATACCAAGGATACATTTTCATTTGAAATCATCTTGTACTTGAACATTTATGTGGGGTAAAAGGATGTTTCCCACTTGAAGAGGCTTATTATCTAAAATTCTCTCTTGTTCAAGGCATTGAGTACTTATTCTAATGTTTTTCTATGCTATATTGATATTTGGTTCTTAACATATGGTATCAGAGCTCAAGGTCTTGGGGTTTCGCTGCTGCATCTGAGACACCTTGGAATTTTCGCTATAATTTTTTTTCTACAATGTTTTAGAAGGAATGTCTTGGAGGATATTTAGTAGATGGATCAAGGTAATTTGGGTTAAAATTTCATCTCATGAGGCCTTATACTTTTGGAGATAAAACCTGTGCAATATAGGGTTTTGGAATCATCCTGAACTGAGTCATTGCAGAATTTTCGCTATAAAACGTTTTTTGTAATGTTTCAGACCCTAAACTCCAGAGGCTATTCACAAAAATTAGTAAGGTATCTGTGGTAAAAATTTTAGTGTTTGTGTCATCTTAAATTTGTAGATACATCCCGTGGAAGATAGGGTATATGACTAGTCCTATTGACTAGTCTCAAGAAAGTGTTCCAGGTAAAACAATCATAACTTCTTCCTAGAGTATCAAAATTGAGTGAGACTAGTTTCATTGGATAGTGGGAAGTCTCTAGTATTTCTAGTACGAGTTTCAAAATTGTATATCAATCATTTTGTGTGGGGCATGCTATACAAGTGAGATCTCCTGGAAAGGCCAAAAATCAACAAGTTGTGGGAAAGTTACTATAAATTCCACTTGACACATCCAATTTTGATCAGACCTATGGCATTGTAGAGAAGAAATATCAGAGAACTACAAAAAATAAAGTTTCATACCCAGAAGGGCTGAAACTTGGGAGATACAATAGAAAAAAGATTTTCTAGCAGAACCACCTCAAAATCAAGGTTCAAAAGTGATACTTGGCCAACATGCCACCCAAAAAGGGAACTTCTACACCAATAAGCCTCCAGACAATCCTACTTGGATTCTTGATGAAGGTGAAGAAATGCGTAGGGACATAAATGATTTACAAAAGAAGATAATAACAAAAGATGTACTACAAGATATGATGGATTCAACAGAAGCTAAGTTTGAGGCAATAAATACTAAGATGTATGCTTTAAAAGGGGAGATAATGGAAGTATTGAAAAATTTCATAACAGAGAGGACACCTGAAAGTGAAAATGCATCCCATGAAATTCATGATGAGGACACAAGGAAGGTGAGTCAGGAATGGAGAAACTCTAACCTTGGGTTGAAGACCAACCATGTTCCTAAGATCGATATGAGGAAGTTTGATGGCAAGGACCCTATCAGATGGGTGCTTTAGATGGAGCAATTCTTTGATCTACATAATGTGCCACATACACAAAAGGTATGAATTGCTTCTTTATATTTAGAACCCAATCAATTTGTATAGTGTATATTTCTTTGTTCTCACAAATCACTTGTCACTTGGACAATTTTCATGGAAGAAATTATAGGACACTATGAAGATATAAGGAGAACTTACAGAGCACATTGAGAACTTCCAAAGATTGAATATAAAGGTAACATATATTCCAAATGAGCACTTGATTGATGTATTCATAGGAACTTTAAGAGATAACATTCAACATGAGGTTTACCTTTGGGAACCCAAATCATTGGAGAATGCATTTAGGGTGGCAAGAAATGTTGAAAGTAAAAATATGGCTATGGCTACTAGAAGGACCAATCCTAACATCTATAGAGAGAATAATCATCCTTCTTCTAAAACACCTCAACCTACAAGGTTGACACCTCAACAA